>JARKIB010000174.1:0-264851 GCA_029378385.1 Mycena metata | reverse complement strand
CTAACCCTAACCCTAACCCTAACCCTAACCCTAACCCTAACCCTAACCCTAACCCTAACCCTAACCCTAACCTAACCCTAACCCTAACCTAACCCTAACCCAACCTAACCCTAACCCTAACCTAACCTAACCTAACCCTAACCCTAACCTAGATCCCACGTCTCGCCCTCCTCTGAGCAGTGCGCTGAATTTATCAACCCTTGAAGTTCCCCGTGTTTGCTTCGACCAGAATCGTCGAGAGTTCGGGCGGTAGCCTCGTCACTCCTTAGCAAGTAAGCAACGTCCTACGCCCTTGGATTCGTCGGGGGATTTCTCGCCAAGGATCCTGAAGTAGTGAGGACTCAGGATATTTTTCAGCGGTGCCAGGAATGAACCAAAAGGTGAACGAATTGTTGGATGACGTCGTGACGCCGTGAAGAGTGAACGTTGAAGGGATTTGTTATATTCGCTGCCTGAGCTCTCGAACTAAATGGTATTCATTGAAAATCGGGCGGTGCAACGAATACCTTATGAATTGATGCAGCAGCGCACGAAATTAAGTAAGCATGGGATATTTCTGGGTGGCTTGAAGCCAGAGACGCAAGCTAGAGTCCGCGAATTCATCCTCACAAAGGGATCTAGGAATATGTCCTATACGACACACCCCCTGTCGTAGATATCATATACCTAGGCTCGATTCCGCAATATCCCTCCTCCCACCGGGCGCGGCAGCCGTAGTCGAGCATGGCCGTGACGCGTCATTCGACGCTTTCATCGCCTGCTCGTCTATCTTTGTACAGTGCGCGTTCTCGGGCGGGATTTTCTCCCCGCCATCCTCTCTCTCCTCCGCTTCCCATCCCGATCGACAAACAACAAGGCGGATGCAGCGCGGGCGTGAACGCGAACACCTTGGCGTGCAGCAGCAGCGAATATGTGCAGGGAGTGGACGGGAGTAAGGCGCGCCGAGAAGCAATTGCCTAACGGAAGAATTCGTTAGGTGCGGGTACGGATCATCCGTTATTAGGCCTTCTTCACTTTATTAACTGACCCTCCTAGGTGCACGATTGTGGGATATGGACGGTATTAACCTGACAAGTACGTCGATTCAAACGCGGTTCAATTCCCTCAATTACCACTTCATCATTTTACTTCCGCACCATCGAACGAAACTGAGAAGAAAAAGAAACTCAGTTTTATACAATGTATGGCCCAGCCTCGATTCGAAGGTGCGCCCTCGAGGTCAGATTATCTATCTCTCTCGTCTATCTACGACATATGATTAGGAGTCCTCGTTTACACGGCGAGCTGTCCCCGATTTTGGAATCCCTAGTTGCATTTTCGGACACGGGAGGTTCTAGCCGTAGGCGCCCACTTTCATTGGGCCCCGGCGTTCCTAAGGGTACCGTGCCGTGTAATCCTACCTACCTACCTACCTACCTACCTACCTACCTACCTACCTACCATTCTGTTTCCCACCAACATCAGGAAAAACCAAAATGTCTCTATAGACACACGCCAGACTATACAGGTCTCGGATGGTCTCTTAGTGTCTATAAAAATCCCCTGGTACTATAATGGTCTATGCCGAACTATGGGGGTCTATAAAATTGGGCCGCTATTTTCATGTTCTATGGCGGGTGTTCAATCTGCTCAGATAATTAATGAAGGACAACTTCGGTGATAGCTGATATGTCTGCGGAAGGATAGTGGTCAGGGGAATGGTATACCCCTTCCAGACAGCGGAGACAATTGAATTCGACGATACCGCTAGCACATTCCCGGAACTCGAATTTGCTCTCGCTAAGATCAAGGGGAGCTTTAAATTTATGAAGAAGGTGAGATGGAAAAAAAGAAAATAGGGCTAAACACCGTGACAATGTTAGCATGACTCCTGGCTTGGCGCGCGAGATGCGGCCGCTGCTTTACAATCAGTAGTGTGTGAATCTGGTGGAAGGATATGGTGTCCCAACGACGGGAAAAAATGCCGTCGACAGCTGGGCTCTGCCTGAGGAAACATCAGTTATTGGGTGGGATAATGCTGGCTCACCGGGGTGGCGGGAATCACCAAAATAATAATATTGCGCGCGAGGTAGTGAATTGAGGGCCTGCAGCCATATTGTTCAGATGCTCAAGGTGGCCGGATTTTTCAACAGTGTGAGTCGAAGGTAACGAGATCTAGAGGCTATGAGAGTTACCGGTGACCGGTCGCCATCAGGCGCGGCGCGACATCGACGTCACTGAACGCGTGTCGTAATGTTGACACGTGCGCGCGAAATGGTTCGTTTTGATCGGGCACAAACAAAGGCTCGTCTTGCTTCCCTCTTCCACAATCATTCGTCTTCCACCACTCGTTCCTCAATTGACCATGTCTACCGATGGACTGCTCATCCCTGCTTACTCCTCTCTTAATATGTGTGTTATTGGTACGATGGTGATGGTGAGTGGCACTGAGACGAGGGAGGACGAGGACTAGAACAGGTGGGTCCCTCCTACTCTTTTGCTTCGAATTCTATGGAGCAGGCCGTTTTGTTTTCCTCTTTATGGCAGTTCAGCACATTTTCTGTCCGCATTTTGGGCACGATTCCGGATAGGCTGCTTCCAGAATGATGATCTGGGTTCTCCCCGCTTATTCACGGCGTCGTCTACCCCGCTGCTGAAACCTCTTCTCACACCTTACTTTAATATGATACCCCTCTCCTATATCTTCTCTTGACTCAATGTCTTTCATGCAGCGGATGTTAATACTGACCGCATTATTTTCATTCCCTTATCCGACCGCTACACACCAGGACCCTTGGGTTGTTCCGGAGTCGTCCCCTCAAGCCTCCCTGTGACCTCGCCACCCACGTCATCCTCGTATTCCTATGCGCCGAGACTCCGCGCGCCCATATATTTGTCGCAAGACGCTCCCGCCCGTGCCCGTGCATCACTGCGCTCCCAAGACTCTCAATGTTCAATATTCAAATATCAACGCTGCTCAAGAGGCAAATAGATGCAGCCCAACCGAGGTTTCACTTTCAATCGCCGGTTCTTCAAGTGCGCAATGCCGCCGTTATTTGCCAAATTCAAGCCGATTCTTTGGCTTGGCCGACACGAAGGATATATCTCACACCTTCAAGATACTCAAGTCCGCAACAATGGGTTAGCAAGACGTCGCCCGCAACTTCAAACCTCAATCCAAACCTCCCCGGCTCGTTGTCGAGTTCAATGTTAGCGGCGCGGTCTTCAATGAAATCCACTCAAGACCCTATCCGCGACGTCAAACACCTCCAAATACAAAGCTCCGCAACTTATCATCAAGCTAGATGCTTGTGGCGACGTTGTCATTCAAATCCACTAGGGAGCACTGCATCTGCTTCAATCTAAGCACCACAACTTTTTCAAGAAGCGAGAATTCTCGCGGTGCTCCTGATTCATATTCATTTCTCATTATGGCTTTGGGGTGTATTTGTATATTTTGCAATATATGCGGCTTCTATGATATTTCATCGTGATTTTTGGTCCACTATGAGCAACTATGAGTGCTATGAAGTCTATGAATATGGGCACTTCTATAGACACAGGGCCTACTATAACGGTCTTTGAGTGTCTATAAAATTAAACTGGTCCCCCCACCTTACTAGTGGGGTGACCAGTTTACTATGATGTCTATAACGTCTATAGCGGTCTATGGCGGTCTTCGTGGGTCTATACGGCAACTTTGGATTTTCCTGATGAATGTCATTTTATAGTGATTGCATCCCGATGCAAGTCAATTCTGTACAGGAGTGGGACACAGAAGCAGTCTCGCGGTGATCTGTCTCCGCAACCCATCCGAATATAAATATAATGAACTTAGGCCACCTTTTCGCCTCATCTCTTTGAGCTTCCCCAGAATGCTCCAACTTATCTTCCTTGCGCTCCTTGTGACTGTTAACGGATATGTTTGGCCCTCACCTCAGCTGGACGCCCTCGAGTCCGCGCGCTTCGAGCAACTTGGCCACAACGAAGGTATCGCCGGCTTCGTCGATCCCTGCATCGCGGATAACTTTGAGGTCAATGGGTCCGGGAGGTCTGACGCCGCGGATTGGATACGCAATGTGAGACGAAGCCCACCCAGTCCGATTGTCCAACTGAGCTCGTACAGGCATATCATGATATGGCGACGCACAATATCATGGACGGCACGGGAGGCCTAGACGCATCGATTCGTTTCGCAGAGGAGCAGGCGCGGCCAGAGGTACTGTATGTCTCTTCGTTAAAATGGGGAGGCGCTAACGATCAGTCATGTACTTCTAGAATGCAGGCGACGGGTTTCTCAGAACCTCGGATGTACTCAGCGCGATTGCCAACCAGTATATCTCTAGTATGCAAACTCGATTCTCGCATCGTGTCCCGTGGTAATATTATATTCGTAGTTGCCGATGCGTTCGCAATTGGTGCTATTATTGCCATCGAGAACTGGTAAGTTCCAGCTTGTATCATAGGAATTGGCTAAATGATATTAAAGCGGAGGCCCTGAAATTGCGTTTCGCGGAGGGCGCGTGGACGCCGGGGAACCCAACGCGCCCGGCGTCCCGCAACCTCAACAAGACCTGCAATCGCACATCGGCGCCTTTGCCCGCCAGGGCTTCACGCAGACCGAAATGATCAGCCTCATCGCATGCGGGTGAGCACTGCTTGGAGCCTCGTCTCCGCCGACCCGCATCTAATCAGCACCAGGCACACTTTCGGCGGTGTTCAACACGCAGCATTCCCAAACGTCGTCCCTGAATTCTCCAACCCCAACGACACTCTGTCCGTCGCGCACTTTGACTCAACCTTTGTACACTTCGACAACAACATGTGAGTAATTGACATTTGGTTTGTATTATACTCACCGTCATACAGCGCCATGGAATACATTTCGGGGACAACCAAGAATCCACTGGTCGTGGGAATGAATAACACAACCAATTCGGATAAGCGGATCTTTGGAAGCGACGGTAACGCAACCATGGCCTCGTGCGCTGCATCGTTTTGAGGCTATCTGCAGGCTGACTACATTACAGGTTCGCGAAATCTCCTGAGCTGTACGCGTCGACGTGCGCGACCTTGTTCGCGCGCATGCTGGATACCGTCCCAAAAGGGGTGGAGCTCACCGAGGTCATTACGCCTCTTCCAGTTAAACCTGAAATCCTCACGATGCTGTTTGACAACGGTACGGTGCAATTTTCCGGTGAAGTTAGGGTGTGTCTCCAACTCAAAAACCCTCCCACTACAAAGTTGCAATTCTAACAGGCTGTAGTTTTGGAACATGACATTGGATGAGACTCACGCCGTGAATCTGCTCTGGGACGATCACATCGGCGGTACACACAACCTCTCACTCCATCCCGCGGGTGTGTCTACGTCCACCGGGGGCCTCCACAGTGCAGCGTTTTACTCGATCCTGGACAATGGAGGTCCTCTCTTGCTTGATGCCGCGGCGGGGATCAAGAATATGCGGTTCGTCGTGGATGGCAAGCTCGAGGACCAAGGCGGCATCGGTTTCCCAGTGCAGGACGGTGTGCTCTACTCCACTTCCTCTTGCATCACGTCGGGGATGCAGTTTTTCCCACCGTTCACAGGAAGGTTTGATATTGCGGTAGGTTTCTCAGCACAAGTGTGCGAAGCGAGCTGAACATGAAATACAGGTGCGGGACGGCCTGGATCCGACGCGCGTGTTCCTTGAGCGACTCGAGATGGACAATGTCGGCCGTCCGATTATTGTCGAGACAGATGTTCCACGCCCAGACCAGCCCGTGCCCACGGGTGCAGGGTACTCCATCTGGAGCATAAATCTCACCCAGAGCGGCATAGACGCATTCGCCATGTACACCCTTGGGGCAGAAGTAAACGGTGAAAAGCTTGTGCTGTTTGGGGCGCCGCAGTCAATATCGCAGGTCCCGCGTTGCCCGACGTGAAGGGGAGAAGCTGGGCGCAGCATGTGGAGAGCACATTTCTCGGAATCAGGTACTGAATCATGGACTAGTTGTTCTTTCCGAATGAAACACAGATTTGATGATCAACATAAAATCAAATCGGTCTGTTCTGCCTAAAAATATTGAGCTGTCAGGAAAACATTCAACTGGTTTCGAAACATTCTGGATTGCGACACCAACACCAATCGAGTCGGCGCAAGTTTTGGAGACACGTTGTGGCCACTGTGGAAGCCAAGTGGAAGGAACGAGAGGCGGTGCCCGGATCAAACGAGAGGCGGTCACTGGATCAAAGCTGGATCAAGCGGCCCGCCTTCATTCTTTCCTCCCACCACCATCTTCACTTGCGCGTCGCACCATACCTATGCCTCCAGAAACAGGATCAGCCGAACTCCCCGCGCTTAGCCCGATGCTTTTGTCTCCGCTGCTAACCTCCCTTCGACGTTCTTGACCTGAAATTCTGTGGACTAGACTTCCTGGTGCAGCTGCCGACTCACGACTCGCCGCGCGATATACAATTAATCTCGCGCCATTTCACTACTGAGCCGATTTTGAACCCTCTGGGGAACAACCTGCATGATTCTGTCCTACATTCACGCCTTTCATCGCCTGAAAGTCCACAGTCGCCGTTCTCGTCCCTCAATTTAACCCTTCTTTTCCCAGTGCAAATTTTGGACTCCTTGCGCCGTGGAATTCTTGTCGAGGCACTTCTGTGTTTGTCTTGCGACTAGCTCACTGCCTGCGTACCACAATTCTTACGTCAACTACCCTCAGTCATGACATCCGGCACGCATTATCGTTTCGGTCGCATCTCGCAGAGATTGCAAGACATGAGTTTCTGGGATGGAGATATCTGCAACGAAGGCAACGGTGCGTCCCCGAGTCTTTCTTCCCTGTCGCTTCTGATAATGTGTTCCGCCAGCAATCTTCCCTTTATCACGCGCTTCAGACTATTTGCACAGTGCGCTCATTTTTCGTTTCCAGTTTTTTGACGGCGGGGTGTGAAGGATTCGACTTGGCTTTGTAGACGGTCCCCGCGAATTGCGCTCTTCGCGCCGCTTTCTGCATCCTATTTTCCCAGACTACGGTCCGGCTGTCTGTTTTCCTCTTTCCCTACCCCTTGCACGAGGGTGTCTCGCGGGCTTCGATATTCTCACCTCACCACCGCATTGTCAGTTGTAGCTTTCGCTTCAAAGACGTACAACTCATACATTTAAACTACTGTTCAATTCTCCTTATATAGTAAGTCGCTCTCCCCACCCTTCTTCGTGCTCAATTTATAAACAAGTGCGTTGTTACTCTAGGTGAATGATATCTACGACAAGTGGGGGCTGTGGTACAGGACATATGGCTAGCTTACCTGGTTCGGTTCAAATTTGCATTTGCGCAGAGCTAGATGTTGGAATGTAGTTACTTGGAATGTAACTGCGTCTCGGCGCGGAATCCCACAGCTGAGAACTAATAACGTTAGGAAAAACATATCGTACTGAACTCTCAACTCTGGACGCGTGCCAAGTCCGAGAACGCGTCAAAAGTGCCTTCAGAGTCCAGCCCGATGACACGCACTTGAAGCTGAGCCTGCGATGGGTGCCATTACGACTTAAAGTTCGGTACATGTCTTTTTCACGCAGTGCAGTCGTACGACCTCATTTACGCGTTAGACATTTCTTCACATGACCTGCTTCGATAACGAGGGGCTCAAGATATGCCGCTTCATAGTGAGAAATGTATTTGAAGTTTGAACGCTCGCTCTGAAGTTTTGGCAGGGACAATTTGTTCGTAAGGAGGGTGTGGTTCGCGCTGGGGGTTCTGAGACCAATTAAACTGCAGGGATTGGTGGGTTAACGTTGTAAATAGTTCGTAGATCTAGACTCACTCGAAACAAATTGAACCTAGGAATGGCTTCGCGGTAGGGTTTGTGAAGTTGTTGGAAGGATACCTCGGCCCGGCATCTGGTAGAGAGCCAATCCAAGGTCGGTGAACGTTAAATATCACACTTAATTTAATTTGGTCCCGGTCAAAGTTGAGTATGGAAGTTACATTCCTTCAGAGTTCATTTGAGCGCAATTCAACGAACAAATCGTTCCAACAACATACGTCGGTGAGTGCGTAGTTTTGGCCCCGAGACTCGATAAATTAAAACTTGAGAATGGAAAGCTGGGATGCATTGAAGTCAGTGGAATGGAAGGCAGATAAAAGTGATGCGGCTGGCATACCCGACGCCGTAGCAGCGTGATGTCGGTGACTCTGGTCATGAAACCCAGTAGCAGTTGAACTCGAGGCATAATCAGCGCGTCGAAGGGGCGGATTATTGGTTTGAAAATGAACCATAGTTTAGTTCCTCAGGCAAACGTAGGTTCATCCAAGGTTCGGCGCCAATTCGGCGCTGAAAATACGTTAGTAACCGAGGATAGTCGAGTAGATTGAAATCGAACATGAGGTACTTCCCTAAATTTCATCTAGAACTCGAACCCCACAGTACCAAAATGAGTCCCGGTCACCTCCGAAAGGCGAATAGGACTGAGGGTTGTGACACTAAGCCAGAATCCGTCTTCTTCCATCTGGTTCTGCACGGTACTGCTCCCAAAAGCCTTTTCGAACTGCGCGACGGTACCAACAACAGCTGAAGACGTCGCCTTCCCAGTGCTGGAAATACTGAGTCGACTCCCAAAGATTCCCTGAATCCCCTTCTGCAGCTCTTACCCGGCGGTATTAACGGGGCTGTTTGTGCTGGAATTGAGAGCAATTATTGACGAAGGAAGTCGGGCGTTATGTCCTGGCGGTAACGGTGCGTAACGAAGCCATGCCTGTAGGCCATTCTCCGCGGCGACAAGGCCTATAAAGAAGAAGTAGTGAAAGAATATGAGTATCATGGTGGATGGTCGGCGTCGGCGTCGCCAGAATGACATTGGAGCACTATTTGTATATGCGCTACTGTGTGCCGATGCTTGGTGGTATGACCAGCGGTCCGACAGCAATTATAAAAGACGGCTGCTGTATCAGCAGACGTATGCGTGAGAGCCAAAGACTATTTTTGCACAGAAACGTTCCTTATTTGGACACATAATTCCCCGCAATCAAAGCATCAGGATTCGAACATCGCGTATTTGCGCAGATCAGTTTGTTCGCGTCCGAAGAAACTCCATCTTCGAATTAGAAAATCGCCGCCCTCTTGCGGTGTGGCCTCTAGCGTCGGTGAGAAATGTAGCAGTTTCCGCGATAGACCAGAAGAACTGCAGGAGAGTACAATGTTACTGTAGATGATAGTCCGACCATGAAGCCCAGCAATCCATATTCTCAGTCTCCCTCGGACGAGCACAGGAGGATTCCTGAATCTCATATTTCGCGTCGACGAACTGAGAGATCATCGGGCATCTCGGGCATGTTGGTTTGTGAACCCCGATCACCTCGGCTTAGCTCCAATCGATTCGGCTGTTCGGGGATCACTCTGGATCATTGCGGCTTGACTGCGGCCAGGGTTCAATTTGTAGGTTTTCCACTTGTACGGGCGAGCGCAGGCATGTGGACACATGAAGTAGTTTGTAAGTAGATTTGGTTAGCCCCCGCATCGCACGGTAAATTCGGCCAGTTAGAATTTAGAAATTGTAATTCCGGGGCGCGGTAAGCTACACCGAATTCGGGGTTTAGGATGTACGAGATGGATTCCAACGTAAGCGAACTCAGGGAGGTCCTTCCCTCCTTCACTTGCTCGCCGTCCTTCTCCGTAGACATTTGAGATTCTGGACGCATACACGTCAGTTCTGAATTGTCTACATCGCTTTTTCCTGACAACGCCTTCTGAAGTTGGACGAGCGATGTCTCCTCATCCCCGCGCTTGACTCCTAGGTTGAATTTGGACTAACATTTAGCCTGGCGCACAACACGCGCGAGACGTACGGCGCTGCCGTGCCAGAATGGGGATCGAATGACCCGCTCAACGCGACCTGCTGGCATCGCGTCACGGAGTAGTCTCTCGTAGACAGACAATACAACAAACTAACTCGTACCTCGTTATGTTGTAGGAGGCAATGGAGATGAACCGACGCTTTTTCGGTACGCATGCCAGGCTATTTTCCACCAATGCGAAATGATGAGCTTTTCACCGGCTGCCTACAGTTCTTCAACGACTTCCTGACGAAGCAATCACCGTCCAACTCGCCCTGTGAATCGACCTGCCAGGCCGCGCGGATCTGCTACATGCACAGTGGCTCATCTTCCCTCGCTTTCCAGAACTGTGCGCCTGGATTCTGATGTTCTATACCTTGAAAGCCGGCAGTAAAAGAGAGGAAAATGGATACTTTTGCTCATTTACTGACACGGATGCTTTTACCGCAGATGGGTATTTAATTCAAGGTGCGTTTCCGAGAAAGGCAAAATCGCGGTCACATGACGCTCACCCTCCGGCATCAATGATCAAACGCAGTTCAATATCTTACCAGTTATGTGTGCCAATCGTCTGCTGCGATTCTAACAGAATGTGAAACAGTGGCGCTAGTTCATTTCTGATCCGCGCTAGGTAACATCCTCCCTCCCATCTCCTGCAACCGCGCCCATTCTAACAAAGCAGCGAAAAGTAACAGTCGTTCTGATCGTCCGTGACAACCCGTTTCGCCACCTCCATCCCTCTCTGCTGAATCAAACGCGCCTCTGCGGGATTGTCGTTTGCCCATCTAATCTGCTGCACGAGATCCGACAAGTCCGCTTTGACCGGGATGTAGTGTTCAAATGGCCGGAGCCAGTCGTTGAAATACTCTTCAAACAGGGTAGACTTAAGCGCATCAGCAACCGAATAGGTTGTCAACGAAACACAGACGTTCACCTTGAACACCAACGAACCAGACCGCAAGAGGCCAAGGAACCGACCAGAAAAGGTCGTGCCATCGACGTTCATCGCGTATTTGTATTTGTACAGATCCTCGCGTGGCTGACTGCTATCGGTGAAATCGTACTCCGTCCTCACCGCGTCCCGGGTGCACCCCTCTGCGCAAAAGAGTCTCTGCAAAACGAGTAATCGCGACATCCATGAGGTCCGGGTGCTCCGGGCAAATATCGACGAGTTTGAACCGCGCAAATAGATGATAATTCTGTCCGATGATCATCCCACCGTTCTGCTGGGGGCGTGAAGATGATCAAAAGGTAGGTGTTGAACGGCCACTTACAGACATTCCTCGCCAGTCTATGGGATTTATCAGAGTCGTGAAGAGTGGGGACCCAAGCCGCACTCACAAACTTTGGATATTTTGTCCTCCCACCCGATGTCGTCCGGGTACGCATAGCGGCCTGTAAAAACGTGAGTTGTACTTTCCGGTGTGATGGAGAAGAAGGGCTCACCGTACCACCACGAGCGAGTATAAGGATACTGGATTGAAAGTCAAGATCGATTCAATGAAACATCCGACGACTTACCTCAATTGGAAATAGTATATCAGAAAAGCACGGCGAGATTTTCGACATGCTTAGCATCGGATAGAAGTCGGTGGAAAAACCGGGTTTAGCAGTCGCAAGGAGAACTGAAGGTTCATGAGGGTTGGTATAAAAATGTGCCAATATCAACCAACTCACATCCACTTGCATCGTTCGCACTCTCTACAAACCCGTCCGCCGCTTTCGGAATGATACACCCGCTCTGATGCTGGAAGAATTCGACAGTTGGACGGGGTGAAAAATGAAGGGCCTGGAATCGTTTGGCGAGAGCGCGGTCGTTGAGGCGTTGGGTGCGCGATAGTTGAAGGCCACGCGAAGGCTCGTCCCGTCCATTGAGAAGAAAGGTCATGTTCGGTAAGAACTGCGAGAAACGGCCCAGGGTACCAGGCCAACTTGATCCATATGCAGTCTCGCCCTTGAGGTATGCATTGCCGTCCTTAATCTCGACGACGGCGATCTCTGCTGGGTGAGCGTCGAGCTTCGTCGTATGAGCTTCAATGCCCTCACAAAATAATAATAAAGTCCTCACATGTGTCGACGCCCGTTCAATCATTGCCCGGAAGTATTCCTGAGGATCCCTCTCCGCGAGCTGCCAGTGGTAGAAGGGTTGGACGCGGCGGATTTGGTCGTAGTTGTCAACCAAACATTTCTTCTCCTGCGCAAATTTGAACCAGCGATCGTAATGCGGGGGAGTGGCTCGTTGATTTCGGAGAGTATAGCGGGCCGAGGCTTCGGGGAGGGTACTTGACTGCGCCGCAAGTAGTGCGTCAACATCGAGGCGAGCGCGGGATGCTGCATCGTCTGGGTCACGGAGAGTGGTGGTGGTGTCGTTCGTAGACGAGCTGGGAACGGCTGGTGGACGAGCTCGCAGGATTAGGACGAGAATGGTGCTCGCGACGACGAGAGCAGCAGTGAGTACCACCAAACATCGCCGTCGTAGGCTTTGCCGGCCATGGCGCCCAGAAAACGCCGTATAATACGGACTGCTATCCTCCTCGGGGTCTCTCGAACCATGTGTAAACTCGTGGACAGGCATGAGTGGGATGGTGGAGTCATCGACACTAGGCCAAAGGTTAAGAACAACGTCGGTTAAGAATCGCCGAAGGCATACCCGCGGAAAATATGTTTAACGGTGTCCATTAGTGATTAAATACTGGCAAATGGTCAAAGTCAGCAAACGTGAGCGCTGAATGTTAAAGCGGCGACTGAACTAAGTACACAGAACGCAGGAAGTGCGGATCTTTCTAATCCAGTCTAATGGAATGAACAGTGCCATGACATTTGGCTGACAATCCTCGGTGAATAATGACACCGGAGCTACTTTTACGATTCGAAGACCGCAGATTCATCAATACCAAGTGTCCAGCATATCTTTGTTACCCATCCGGGCGAACTGGTCCCGGCCTTTCAAGTGCAACGGCCTGCATTCCACCACCTATGATGAAGGTTCTCCATTCATTTTGTATTCAGAGGAAACCTTGCAATCGAATATATGATGCGCAGGCTTTCGAGCTAGACTCATCTGTCTAAAATTCTGATACAACGATGCCGGGGCTCCTTGAACGAATCAACGCACCCCAAAATTGCCGGACATTCACGAATGTGGGGGCTTTGTTTGGGAAAATGAGATCAAGCATCATTATTCACCGGCAGCCAGCCAGCTAAAAATGCGGTGGTTGTGGAAAGGTTCCACAGAATAGAATATGGATCGGTGTTGATGAAAAGCCTTTGACCCTCTTTGTCAGTAGGAAGATGGCAAGAAGCGGGCTGCCACTTGAAAGCGAACGGAAATACGAGCAAGTAGGTAAGGTTAGGCACTAAGGATGGGCCGGACATTCAATCTAGACGGAGATGATTCGAATGGTTCGGCACTCATCAGTCGATTATCATTGCTCTTTTTCTGATCTATCTTGTTCTTTAATGGAAACAGTGGCTGATTGGATCTGCAAAATTAAGTCTTTGATCTGCTAGAACCAGGGAGTTACAAGGTGAATGTCGCTCCGGTTCTCTATAAGTCCGGTCCTCCAGTATATTGCAGATGCCGTTCGGTAAGGCTTACCGAACGGCATCTACCACTACGAGTTAGGCGTGTCCATCACCAAGGCGCAGCACATGGAGTTTATGGATGAGACGGGGGACACTTATTCCCTCGGTGTTACCAAAGATCTATGACTGCCTTTATCGGATTAAGATACGATGCACAGTCAATGCCATCGAATTGCATCGAGTCGGCTTGATGCAACCTGGTGCAAATCAATGCAGTTTAGGGCGATGCAATGCAAGCCAATGAAATTTGATGCAAACGGTAGTGAAATATAATGCAGAAACCCTGCCAGAACATTTGCGTCAGATTGCATTGGAAATCACACAACTGCAGCCCGATGCAGATCCTTCGAACTGCATTGAACCGCATCACTCTACACTGACCCATCAATGCAAGCGGATGCAAATTGAATGCAATTGCACTGAACTGCATCGAACTGCATCGAGCTCTGCCATGTGTTCTGAATTGAACCGCATTGTGGGAGAAGGTTTTGGTCCTGAAGCCTCCCATATATGGATGTGCAGGTTCGGTTGCGGCTATCCACGTAACACTAGACCATATGGTCCCAGGTGGATCGGGCCAAGGTTAGGCATCTGCAGCAATAACCGTGTACAGGAGATCTGAAGGGAAACCATCCAAGAAACCTCGAAACACTGCAGTGATTACATCCTGTTCCTCCTCCTCCTCTGGCGATATATTGTGGATTTCCTCAATGGCTCTAGATTTGAACCTATAAACCGAAGGAATTTATATGCTCCTGATGCTTGGTATTGATGTATGCGAGCCTTTGTATACCCTCTTCCTCTCCTAAAGAATGAGTGATAAGTGTTAATATTCTCTCTGCGTAGCGGACGAAAATTTCAGGGCCGAGCAAATGCCTGAGAAGCCCGAGTTCCGTCTCAACTTTGTGGCTATCGGCCCATAGGGTAGCAATGGCCATCCAATGACACATGTGGAGTTGTCATTTGGAAAGAAATATCAGGCTTGAGACAAGGACAAAAATTCATACTTGACTTGAACTGAAATGGAAATCGAACCGTGGGAAATTTCGGGGAATTGTACTTCTTTTCGCTGGCTTTCATCGTTCTGGTACCTTGGGCCTAAGTAGACAGACTATATTGCTGTGAGATACAATCCAGCAACACATAATCATGCTTTACAGTTAGTATATGGTTGAAAGTAAGATTTATAGGAATTTGACCCAAAAGTGGCCGAAATAAGAGGTGCCCTCAAGATCGCCCGTTAGCCACTGCGTTCAGGGGGTTCGTCGACACAGGCTGTGCTGACCCCGCGCGGCAGACGTCCACACAGCGGGTGTCCACAGACCTCAATGGACCTCAACTGACCTTTCAAAGAACACTTCTTGAGGTTCGACCGACACTAAACCATTTAAACAAGCGCTGGACCAACGCTGGACAGCGTCTGAAATGGTGTACGTAACTGCGTGATGCCGCTTAATCGGCGAATCACGGCGGAGTTTGATACATTCTATTCCAAAATGTATTGTAGGTACACGGGGGGTAGTTCAGCGGGGAGGCGAAGTGGCGGACAGATCTGTAAGTGTCTGTAAGTGTGGGCGAGCTCCGTGGGAGGGCGGGAGGTAGAGGGAGGCACAGCCTTGGGGACGGCCGGTCGGCAAAGGGTCGAGTCACGTCAGCACAGCTGTGCTGATCTGACGTCGGCAAGGGCTCGTTTCCCATGGTCGGCAAGGGTCGGCAAGGGGTCTAGTCTGGTTCACAGAGGTTCGTCGACGCGGCCACTGAATGCAGTGAGCATCAAGCAAAGTGCATCAGTGCAAATCAATGCACTGATGTCCGGAAGCGCGTCGAAGGGGTGTATTATTAGGTTGAAAATGAACCATAGTGCGAGCTGGACGGGGCGAGGCACGAGCCGCGTTTAGCGGAAGATAAGCTAGCGAGAGAGCGCGAGGGAGCTAACTGAATCACTGATGTCACAGGGTCACAGATCATCTCGCTCTGCTCGCTTCCACCACCTCGCGTTGCGTCGGCGACTTTTGCGCGCTAGCTGGCCGTCGCGTTGCTCAAGCTTCCTCGCTGCCTTGTTCATTGCATCTTCTATGTGGTCTCCGCTGTCTCTTCTATCACTTCCTCTACATCGTCTCCGCTATCGCTCTCGTTACTCACATTGACCTCGACGACCCGGACCTGGTCTGCGGTCCTCCCGACGACCTCGAGCTCCATCCGATAGCCCTTAACTGGCTGAAGACCACTCTCTGGAGATCTAGTCCCTGTGTATGCGTCACCGAGGACGCGGTATGTTTCAATTATCATCTTTTCCCCTCTTTTCCTTGTCGCAGCGCTCCGGTTGGGGTGCCCATCGCCACCTCGCGTTTGCCGGTCGCGCTTCGCTTTGGGAGCGCTGCTCCTGTTTGGGGGTCCGGCTGCTCGCTTCTGGCGTCGGTACTCCCAGTCTCGCGTCGCGCTGGCCGCGGGCTGCCCACGCGAGTTTCGTCTCCTGCCCGGAGTCGCCTTCGTTGCGCTCTGGTTGTCGGGAACGTCTCGTGCGAGCTACGTCTCCCACTTCCCGGAGTTAATTTTATTGCACTCTCGGGGCCGGGAGCGTCTCACAGCGGCCTGCGGCCGTGCCTGACGTTCCTTTTGAAGCCCGCAGGCAAATCTAGGTTCTCGGCGCCAATTCGGCGCTGAAATCAAGTCAGTAACCGAGTAGATTGAAGGTGCAAATCGAACGTGAGGTACTTCCCTAAATACCATCTACAACTCGGACCCCACAGTACGAAGATGAGTCCCGGCCACCTCCGGTTTGAAAGGCGAAAAGGACTGATGGTTGAACGAAGGTGAAGTCAGTGATGCTTGAGCTTCGAGTCGTCACAAAAAATCCATGCCTACGAGTTTCGCTCTGCGAGTAAGGTCAGTTCGACCTTGCAGAGGCGTAATCCCGGCCTCCCAAATTGATCCAGTCACTGGGAGTCGAGTGCTAAGGGAGAGAGAAGTCGGTTACCGGTCTCGTGAAGGCGGATAAGGATGCGCCTTTGAAGCTTGTTCGATCCCTCTGTCTGTCTGAAAATGAGGGTTAGGTCGGGTGAGATTCGAGTTAGTACATATATACGTAGTTGAGATGAGAACCAAACCAAGACATCCTGGCGCTGCTAGTAGATCCCAGCGCTCAGTTGTTCAATATTAATTCAGTCCTATCCAACCAAGTCAATAAAACATCCAACCGATGTGTATTAAATTTATGCACGCACCTGCACCTATATGGCGCCGCTCCAGGTTCCGCCGCTTGAAGATGAAGTCAATCTTGGGTTCAATGGAGTGACGCGTACACCATAACGAGGTACGAGTTAGTTTGTTGTATTGTCTGTCTACGAGAGACTAACTGACGCGTCGGTCGATGGCGAGTGGCCAAATCCAAACTTGGACAACCACTGCGTTCCGGGGTCACCTAAACATAACAATGTGCAGCTATTTCCGGAGCTGTGTAGCTAAGCGTAGGTCACTACACAGAGCTACACAGCCTCTGTTTAGCTCTGTTTAGACGTCTGCGCTTAGCTACACAGAGCTAAACAGAGGCTGTGTAGGTCTGTGTCAAGGGGGGTCAAGGATAAGAGATTACCATATGGGGTAGAGGGGGGGAGGGGTCGAGGGTCCGGCGGAAAAAAAAATTGTATGCAAATTTCTTTGCTCCCCGGAAGGTCCGCTGGGGAGTTTAGGATCCATCCAGGAGCTCAAATATAGTTTAAGAGTATAACTGCACTATTACAGGCCTCCAATTAGCAAGGTTGGGTAAGGTTGGGTCACCGCAGTCCGTTTTCAACTAAGTTTCAACCGACCCATGTAAATGTTAAGTGCCAGGACATCGATGGTTCAACAACAAGACTTCTTCTCATATGTAATGCTCTTAGGTTGTTGTAAAATCACTGCTACAGCCACTTTCTACTGCCAAAATATTGGAGCTTGATATTCCGCTGCCTCGGATATCCTTCTCTAAAAGGGAATTTGATGGCATCAGCGTTACGTAGGGGGGGGAGGGGTAGGCCTGAAGTCCTGAAAAAATAAAATTGTAGGTGATATCGTTTTTTCTTATCTTTGATCCCCCTTGGTCTGTGTAGTGACCTACACTTACCTACACAGCTCCGCAAATAGCTGCACATATTATGCGCAGCTATTCGTGGATCTGCGCAGGCATCCCCGGAACGCAGTGAACAGCAGGATCAAGTTGAAGTTCAAAGTCGTTGAGGGCCACACAATATTGATACTCGAAGGAACTTGTGTGAATACAACACGGCGCGCGGAGGCGGATGAAATCCATTCCAAGCGCTGACTGCCCGGCCTCCTCAACAAGTCGCTAATCGCGGGACCCGCACGTATCTGGAAAATAATTTAAAACGAACAAGAGAGAGAGAAAGGAGGCTTACTTTCGTCTCCCCTGCATACCATTACTTACTTAATTCTTTCATCTAATTGCAGCCCGCCCGCCTCCGACAGGAATTGAGGCTCGCTCCGCCTCTCGCGCAGACGTTCAAGAGTCGGCGGTGTTGGGGAGGAGAATGAATTTAGAATCGTGGGTCGTGGATCGTGGGTCGTGGGTCTGGGTAAGCAAAGGGTGGGTTTAGTTGCTTGGCATTACAGTAATTGGTTCCCTCAGAATCAGAGTACTAGTACTACTAGGTGGGAAGTGAGATGAGATGATGATGAATGGAGATGAGGATACGGACGGACCGCGTCTACGAATACGGTCCGGCGTCGGGGCGTTGTCGGCGATGTCGGTGGTGTTGATAAATTTGAACGATCGTGCCAGTGGCTCCGCGGAGGTAACGGGCAGATTTAGGAATGGGTTTATTAATTGGCGGGGGTGTTGTCCTTCGGAGCGCGTGGGGAATGAGATGAGATGAGATGAGATGATGATATTGAGACGGACGGACGGACGGACACGGACCGAACGGTGGGTGGGCAATAGTTGGAGAGGGAGGACAGATCTCCGATATCCTGTCGCGACTCACGAGAGATAAAGTGAGGCGCGGTTCTCAAAAAGATGCCGTACCTTACATACTAGCGAGGTTGATTCCAAGATTTTGCGCGTGGTCCAAGATTTTGTGGTAAGTACAGTAAGTATGCCGCCGGACGTCCGCGTTGAAAGAAGGGGAGAAATACTCGCGCACCGTCCAGAGGAAGTATGCTAGAGTGATGTGAACGAACGAACGGGAATGAGTGAGGCGCTTAATTAATAATGGAGCACTTAAGTACCCCACGCTTGTGAGTGAGAATACGCACACCGCAAGCGTAATTCTTGCAGGGTGTCCTACTATCACGGTTGCAAACTTTGATTTTGGGCAGCGAAATCCCTTCGGCGGTGGTGCGGAAATGGGGGGATGATGATACGCGTACGCGTACGGAGCAGCGTCGGGTGTCAGAGGGGCGGAGGTCTGCCAGTACTTGGAGGGCGGGAAAGCCTCGATTGAATGGTTTGAGTTATTTACTTACTTACCTCTGCCAAAGATTGAGAGGTGCAGTGGCTCGGCGGGACGCAAGGTGCTGGAGTTTTGTGCTTGGATTGACGTTCAACAGTAGTATGGATAGGGGGGGAACGGGGATGGGATTGAAGGCATTCGCATATCGTGCGGGATAGTCCGATCCGTGAGGTATGCGCGCGCTGGTGGAACGATGGGCACCCACCACCCACCGAGTTCAAGCCACATGCAGTTGAAGGTATGAGGTCGAGTTAGCGGGGTTATGATTTTGGTGTTGGCGTTGATTGGGAGGGGATAATACGATACGATACGATACAGACTGGATTGAGTCAGAGCGAAGCGAGGGGTGCGTCGTATGGGGATTTGGTTGAACGGAAGTACACTTGCTCGTATATCATGCAATGAAAAATTCGAATCCTTTCAAGACTCGGAGTTGGGGGGTGAGTTCGGTCTCGATTCTTTATAGTATTATATGACTTTGCGTACGGTACGGGAAGCGCGCGCGGATTCCGAGTCGAGTGGGTCTGGCTGGTATCGAGCGGAGTTGAGCTCCTAAGTAGAAAGAATTGAATATTGGTGGTAATGTTGAAACCACGCAATTCCGGGGTGCGAGTCATGATCGCGCGTCCTTTGGATGGGTGGAAACACGCCAGTTACAGTATGCGCAGATCGGCCGAGGGACTCATAGGCATACGTGACGGAGGGACAGTATGCACAGTGAACCGACCAGCTGTGGGGGGGAGGAAGCACTAGGATGAAGAAAGGGGGCGAAAAGAACTCTGCTTGGCTGCAAGTGGCTCAAATCCGAACCTCGAGTGTATCGTCAGTGCCGAGTGTGATTGAGTGGACGAGCAGAGAGGCGGGCGGCCCTGCCTCGACTTGAAGCGGGGATGTGAATCCGGGACAGAGGGACGTGTTCGAGATGGGACGCGCGCAAGTGGTTTCCGAGTCGAATCGAATTGATGTAGACACTGGTCCTGGATATTGGTTATTGAATGCTTAAAAGTGTTCCAAGGGTGCGAAGACAATGCGAAGATCTTGGCGAAGGATCGCCGAAGATGCAACAAAACTTGCAAGAAAAAGCTGTTCGCGCTTGATAGCCGTTTTGTACAGGTACTAGTCGTCGAGGTCACCCTGCACCAGCTTACCATAAATCGGCGCCGGACAACCTACAGATCGGCGCCAACGCGGCGCGCGGGAAACGAACGTCGTGGTCAGAAACAAAGAGCGTACGGCGCTAACCGGCCCGACGGGCCGATGAAGAATCCTTCCCAATCGGGGCGCTAATTTTGCCGCCTCTTGACACTCATCC
Source organism: Mycena metata (assembly GCA_029378385.1). Taxonomy (NCBI): domain Eukaryota; kingdom Fungi; phylum Basidiomycota; class Agaricomycetes; order Agaricales; family Mycenaceae; genus Mycena; species Mycena metata. The sequence continues at coordinate 244,704 of JARKIB010000174.1, read as the reverse complement.
CTGGCGACATCCTGGACACGGCTGTTATGTCTTTTGCCTACTGAATACGAATACGGACACTCACCGACTGAAATTCTACCCAACGGGTTGCGGATCCCGCACGACCTGACCTGCGATGCAACGGACCTGCGAGCACGAGAGCTCTAGCCTCTAGGGTGCGTTTGTGTTTGTGTTCGCGCTCTTTCTTTTCTGTGGAGGGCCGGGTTAGGGAGGGTCGAGAGTGCGTCCATCGCTAGGTCCACGTGCCAGCGGGCATGCACAAACCTGTCACAAAGCAGACGAATAGATCCACCCGCACCGCTAACATCATTCTTCCTTGGCTTGCCATCCTCCTTTGCACGACACCTATATGCTAATCCATCCATCCATCCCACAGAACCCTGCTCGCCCCGCCTGCCGCGGATGCCTGCCTACCTGCGTTAACGGGACCGCCTACCTCCTTCTGTCTACCTGTCACAAGAGCAAGAGCAAGTGGATGCTAACCAAGGACCAGGGTGCGTGCTTTCATCTCGTGTCCGAGTCGTCGTGTGGACGCAGATGCGATTGGGTTTGGTGCCCGCGTCTCCGTCGGCGGAAGGTGAGCGCATAGTGGGTGGGGACACGCTACCCCGCGTTCATCTTCTCGCAGGTCTCCGTCTGTGCGGGCTCCATGCCCTTGCCTCTCGTTCTGCGCGCCACCCACCCCTTCCCCGACACGTCCTTTCTTCCTTTTATCCTCCCTTCTGTTTTTTGCACGAGATTCATACTTGTACTCGTACTCCCACAGAACTCCCGCCCGCGGACCGTTGCCTACTTGCGCCTACGCCTACCTACGCCAACACCGATGAGCGGGCTAGCACGCACCACGCAGAGTGCGTTCCTTTCTTCGTGCTTCCTTTTCGTGCTTTCCTTTGGTGTGCCCTCGGGCCGAAGTTTGTGCGTGCGCGCGCGGGCGCTTCATTAGGCGGAGCGCGAAGCGAGGGTACGCCACTTGCGTTGGCGCGGAGAAAGTGGGAGAGCGTGGTGGAGGCGGAGATGTCTGCGAGCGGAGGTGGAGGTGTCTGCGTGCGTGCGTGCGGGGTGCAGGAGTTACGACGGGGATGCGGACGGTGATGCGTCCGCGCCTGCGTGTGGAGAACCCTAGACGCGGACGAATCAAAGACCGTAGAGCCGTGTGGGAGGGTGTCGTTTGCGTCTGCCTTGCAATCGGGCATTTCTGGGAGGAAGGGGTGCGTTGACGCAGACGAGGTGGGGGCGGGCGAGTGCGTCTCGGTGCGTGTGTGCGGGGCTGTCAATCGCGGTGCATGCGTGCGGGGCTGTCAATCGCAGTGCGTGCGGGACTGTCAATCGCAGTGCGTGCGGGGATGCTCTCGCAGGCGCTGGAGAGTTTATCTCTGCGTCCGCTGCGCAAAATGGCACAGTCGGCAGCGGTGACGTTGGTGGACGTGGTGCATCCGCGCGCGACGATCGCATCCGCCTCGCAATCGGGCGCTGGCGATCCGGCGCGAGGGGTGAGTGCGGTCTCGGGCTGCGCGACGAGGGTATTCGTGCAGCTCGTGCATTGGCGCCGAGGAGGTGTCTGCCTGCGTCCTGCGTGCGGGCGAGACCGTGGTGCGTGTGGGAGGGAGCTACGACCGGGATGCTAGTAGCGCCGGAGTTTACGCGCGCAGAGTAGCACGGGCTCTACGACGACGTGGTGTGTCAGCTTTGACGGCGCGCGGAAGCTGGTGCCTCTGCGTGATACATGACGCGACCGCCGCAGGAATTTGGGCGCGAGAGCGGGGGACGAATGCAGGTGCTCCCTCTGCGGCTGTGGCGCTGCGCTGCGTCTGTGTCTGGTCCATCCGGTACCTTCTTCCCCTTCTTTTTCTGCTGCTTCTGCTTGCGCTGCTACAGCATCTGCCTTTCGTGCTCCTTGGTGCGGAGTCAGTGCTACCCGGCCCACGCACCTCAGCGTTCTCAAGCCTCGCATGCTACATACGCCAATATCTATGATCTCTACAATCTATCTTCGTCTCCCCCCCTGGCCTCCGCTCCTTCCCAAGCTAATCAAGTCTATCTCCCAGGTCCTTCCATCCCCCGCCCATCGTTGCCTTGGTTTCGACTACCGACTTTCGACTTTCGACTCACGGCTGCTACCGCCGCCGACACCGCCGCCGCCGCCGACGTTGCCTGCGCAGAACGAAACCGGGGAGAGGAAGGAAGGCGAGGAGGTGAGTGAGGCTTTGTCCTTTCTTTCTTTCCTCCTTTCTTTCTTTCTTTCTTCTGTGGGAGACGGTGGGGTGGGCTTGCTCGCGTTGGGGCTTACCTCCTTGCGCGCGCGCGGGGGGAGAACTGTACTGCGGGAGTGGAGGCGACGGGCGCAAAATGGTGCGGTGAGGCTGGTCTAAGGGGTGGAAATGGTGGTGCATCCGCGCGCGAGGAAGTTGGTGCGACGCGACGAGCCTGGCGCCTGGCGGATGGAGAAGCAGGACACGTACGGGACTTTGTCTGCAGAGGCGGAGGCGGTTCAGCTCTGTGGGAGGGATTTACGCATCGTCCTGCGCCTGTTTGGGTGCGCTGCTTCGGCAGATTGCGACTGCCTGCGCCCATTCCCCGATGTGCGTGCGTGCGTGTCTGCTCTGCGCGAGCTCGTACTGCGTCGTACCACCACCGCCATCGCCGCCGACGTAACGAGAAACAAAGGAGAGGACGGAAGGAGTGAGTGAGGCTCTATCTTTTTTCGTTTCTCGTTTCGTGCCGGGCGGGGTGTCTGGGCAAGCGTGTAGTGCTGGAGTGACTGGGACTGCGTCTGGAGACGGATGTACGCATCGTCCTACGCCTCCTGCTTTGAGGACCTCGGGAGCTTGAGTCCCGGGTGCGGGTGCGTCTGCGCTATGCGCCCTCAGCGCTCAGCATCGGCACGCTGACTACCGAGCGGCGTTGCCGGCTGGGGAGTCGATGAGCACCTGTGGTGGGGTATCGTGTACGTGCGCGTGGAGACGGTGGGACTGCGATGTATGCATTCCTGCGCCTGCCGCGACGACTTGGGATCCCGTGTGCGTGTCTCCTCTACGCGAGCACGTCCGCCTCAGCACCAGCACCCGCACGCCGCACGCTGGTTCCGATGCTGGCTGGAGCGGCGATTCCGGCTGGGAGTCGGTGGTGGTTATGGTGTACGGTGCGGGTGACAGTGCGGGAGGTACGCCATATTCTCGGTAGTCCTGGGTGATGACGTGGTGTGGCCCGTGGTGCGCCTGCAGCTGCTCCATGTCTTGCCGCGACACCTTTCTTGTTTGGCCTCGGACAAGCGGAATGCGAGGCCGGTGGAGCCATGCTGTCCCGCTTCTCGTGGTGCGGAATCGCAGTGCGCGCGGATAACGGACTCGTCCTCATCGCTGTAGTCCACATACTATTTTGCTTACTCGCCCATCGCTGATATCTCTTCTCGCCTTCCATCCCCCTTGCCCGTACACCGAATCTGTTATTTCATCCACCTACAGACAGGACCCTCGCGCGCCGTGGCCTTGGTTTCGACTTCGACTTTCGACTCCGACTACTCCCAGCGCCGCCTGCTTAACACCCGCCTGCCTCCGCATGGAAAGAAAGCCTCTAAGCTCAAGCGGGGAGATCCGTCGTACGTTCGTGTCTCGTGTCTTCCACCCGCTCTACTTATTTGAATCTCTTGCACCCAGATAGGTCCCTCGCCCGCCCGCCGTTGCCTTGGTTTCGACTCTGGACTACCTCTCTACTCCTGCTACTTCTACCACCGCCACCGCCGACCGACCGCCGCTGCTCACGCGCACACCGACCGCCTTTGCCCGCCCATTCGCAGCCCACTTGCAGAAAACTCGGTCATGCCGAGGGTTTCATTTAGCCGGAAATAGCCTTAGATTGCCGAGGGTTTCCCGTCCGGCCGGGTCGGTTTTAGTCGGTCTCGCGACCGATTTGCCATCACCCTCGGAATGGCGGGGTTGCCAATCTGTCTGAGAAGCTTTGACCCTGACCGTATTTCTCTACTGATTTGCCTTTTTTTCCCCCTGGTACTGTTCAAGATGCATTTGATAAAGGTCACGCCAGCTCAACTTCCTTTCCTTCTCGCGGCCTCTGGGCAAACCTTGGCTTGTTCTTTCCGACAAACCACCTGGCAGTGAATTCTTCATACACCATCTCAAACTCCAAGAGCGCAATATTCGAGCAGGACTCAATCTCCGTTACATAAACGACCTCTGCTAGCATCCTCAGCTCAGTTCCCTCCCCTGAATCTCCACCGTGGCGTCCTTCCGTTCTTCGCCGCCGCTCGCAACACCTGCGTGAGCACGCCGCAGCAAGATCCGTAGCACCCGCCGCCTCCCGCGTAGCCGCAATGCCCGCAATGCCAACGCCGCCGCCTCTCGAGCCCAATACAACGCTGCATCTTCACAGTACGTCCCCTCCACTTACGCTCCCCTCATTTACTTACCATCCCGCGCAGATTCAAAACTACTAACTTCTTTCCCGGCAAGCTACCAATACAAAGGTGAGTCCTCGGCCATATTGTTAAGATGAATCGGGAGCGAGTACGTACCCTGTCCGCCCGAACTCGAGTTTGAATGGATACACTTTTCTTTTTCGGGCAGGATTGGACGCGAACGAGTGTACTTGCCACGAGTCGCAAGCAGGATAGCTGTCAGTCCATAATGAAATGCGTTCAAAACACTTATCTGAGTACGTGACATGGGAGGCACATCCACACGGCAAATCGCAGCTATCCAAGACATAGGGTTGAAGTAGTGGTTGTATTTTGGTATTCTCTGAGTCGAAGAAGGCATTATTTGGAGGGATGGGACGGGGTTGAACTTCAACGTGTAACCCTACCTGAGGAACGGCGGTTGAATTTTGAAAAAGCGTGATTGGCCACCGTTCACTCAACAATACATATCATCTTCAATTTTGAATCCCGGACAAGGCAGTATTAAATGCTGGGAGGGATACACTGGTATTCGACTCGGACCCACCAACTGATCTTCCGTGGTTTCGACACCTTCAGTTCCGAGTTGGACCGGGGGATTGAAGTTGCGGTCGGTCGAGCTGGAGTGTAGGGTAAGCCTATGGAGCAGGTTAGTGAATGTAAGACGAACCAGTATAGTCTACGCGCCTTGTTTACATGTCGCCATAATCCGTGTTCGATTTGGACCCAGATTATGTCGGTGGAGAGGTGGAAGCAAGGTCGAGCTCAGCGAGAAGAAAGACAGGAAAATCTAGGTCGGCTCACCTGGTATAGTGTGTCACTTGGCGTGCCCGGGCGCGTATATTTATTTGAGTAAAAACTACCGAGAACGCGCAGACTATCATCGGTTGAGGGCTCGGCCTGCAAACTGCTTGATCGCGGACGGTCGGACGTCGGGGAGGGGATGGTCAGTGGATGGTCGGGAGCCGAGCCGTGGACTGTCGTCGGACGGTCCGCGGACCAAATTTCAGCTCGCTCGAAATGCAAAGTTTCGACTTTGAGTTCAGGCGAGGTGAAATGAAAGTCGAAACTTTGCGTCTCGGGAGGATTGAAACTGCGACTGAAACTTTGAGTTTCAGCTCCGCTGAAAGCACAACTGAAGTACTAAATTTCATATCAATTTCAGCTACATTTCTTTGTATGTCGATACCCTTAGTTTCACAACACGATTTCAGCTTACTCTAGTTGTAAACTGAAACTTTGACTGCCATTTAAGTTTCACTCAGGTTGAATATAAAGACTTTTCTTAGGCTTTCAGCGTGGGCGAATTTCTGTATGAAACTTAGAGACTCAGCTCAGATTTCAGACACAACTATTGTCAACTCGACACTTCAAATTTCGATTTCCGGCTCGGCTCGAGCGTCGCCAACGAGCTCTGTAGGAATCAGAGTAGTCAGTAATATATTGTGAGGCCCACTTACATTGTTGTGGACGCATAAGAACTGAGTTGAGGAAAGTTGAGAAAGACTGAGCATGATTGCTTTGGTCGTGACGACGCTTGTCCTCTTTCACGCTGCCACCACCAAGCTCGGCTCGTCGACAACGAGCCCGCCATTCTTCCTCTCTCTCCTTACACATTTGACCACCACCCCCGCTCTCCCAACCACATCAGCAAACCCTGATTTTTCGGTACTACAGCCTTCTACAGGCCACTACATAGTGCTACATAGTGCTATGTAGTGGCCTGTAGTGAACTGTAGTGCTGTAGTACAGGTCCCTCTCTCTGTAGTGCTATGTGGTACTAAATAGTATGCCAGTACTATGTAGTGCTCCATAGCACTCCGTAGAGGAATCAGGGTTTGCTGATGCACCAGACCACCACCGCCAATACACGACCCAACCGCCGCGACTTGCCACCGTGGTCGATACTATCGCATCAGGAGCTTCAAGACACTCGCGCTGACTTCATGTTGGGCAAAGCGGGACTTGACTTTATGTTGGCCCTGCCTTGGTCTAACTTCATGTCTACCATTTTTATTTTCATACACATTTTGTTCTTCGTAGCCAAATGGGCTTTTTCGTAGTCAAACGGGCTTTTTCTGGTAATTAAATGGGCTTTTCATCGTCAATGTTTCCCTCTCTAAATCCTTATAATTCCCCCAACGAAAGTTAACATTGGAGTTGTTCTTTTGACACTGGCACTACATACTTTTCCTGCTTCCTGCTACTACACTTTCTGCTGTCACATTTCTGGGTACGTACAGGTCGAACGATTAATGCACTGCTCGGCTGCATCTTTGGCAATCGGTGAGCATTAACTGTGTCCTTTCTTTCTTTCTTTTCTGACCCTGATTGTAATAGTGCTAGAGGACCTTCCTACGCATCCTCGACAGTCGTTTGCTGTAGTCTTCTTGCATCCCCGTCCCGCTCGCTTCACTCACTCGGTGGCACCCCTCGGTGGCGCGGCTCGGCTACCCTGGCGCCAAAGAGTCAAAGCGTACATAAAGACCGCACCAAGTGTCAGCACATGTGTGTGCATTTAAATACTGGGTAAGTCTACTAAATGCTACCCTTGACTATTTCCTTAACTTATCATGCCTGCCTCAAAGTTCACGTGCGAGCAAGATGAACACATCGCGACGTACTACGCCGCATGTGTTCAGTAATTGGAAACCGACCCAGGTGGCCTCGCAGTCTGGAAGAAAGCCACAGCCAACACGATTGCGGGCTCAATTCTCTTCAAGGGTCCCCTGCCCGACGAAAGTAGTCCGGGCGGTGTTTCCTCCGTAGAATGAAACTCAGGCAGGTTATCTTAAGTTCTGGGTGCTTAATACCGCCACTCAAACTTAAGTTCAACAGAACTTAAGTTCTTCATCCCGGGTGTGCAGGCGGACCCCATACGCTTGACACCTGCATATCCTTCCTCGCTGACGAGGACTTGAGTCCCACCAGAGTCTCACCAACGACTTGAGTTACGTGGGAACTTAAGTTTCGCAGGAACTCAAGTCCTGCACCCAACTCCAGTTCAGTCGCAAACTTCAGTTTCATTTGAGAACTTGAGTTATATCTCCAAGCCTATGTTACGATGAGAGCAACGTGCTACGTCGCTGTGCAACGACGAGCAGCCATAATACACTGCCGACGACAATGTTGAGCAGTGGGCGGAGGCTTCCTGGACACTTCGGATTCAAGCATCCACGGAGAACAAATCCGCCACGTGGGGCCTAACAACATGCCCCAAACCCTAGAACACAACGAGATTCAGACCAACCTCGAAAAACCGCCGCGCGCAAATTACCCATAAGATATAAACTGAACACTCACCGTGGCCGAGGACGGCACAACTTGAACGAAGGGACTGCGGGGTTCAAACAGCCTCTTGACTCGAGGTGGCACAGCTAGGCAACTTGTACCATCTATCGTTGGATCAGACGACGGCCAGATTAACCCAAGTGAAAGCATTACCTCGCACACTTCCGAGTCTCCTGTTCACTGCGCGAAAGTAGGTGGTATAATTCAGGGTCGGTAACCGTGAACCACTGCAGTGCTGTAATGAATCGCGTGAGTTGTAAAACTATTGCATAGAAATGAACTCAATTTAGAAATAAGCTCAACACGATCCAAGCAGCGAGTGGCACAAACGAGTGGCACAACCAAGCAAGTGGCCCAGCGGCGGATCAGGGCGAAGGGACCACGGAGTTCAAGGAGCTCACTGTACGTCAAGCGCCGGTCGACGCAGTCAAACGTGAATGAGGGGGGTTGTTGCTGGCAATAGTGGTGGTCGCGAAGAAAGAAAGGTGAAGCGGTGACTGATTTGTGACTGACCGGAACAATGCATTGATGTCATCATCACTGTGGTGCGGGCCGAAACTCCGGGACGTTTAAACTTTGGTTGAACTGGATTTATGACAACTTGGGGCAAAAGCTCAGTAACAGTCAAGGCACTCTTATATCTCCAGCCTAGGAGTGGTTTTTCCTTCGAAATCTGACTCCGAAGTCACACTTGGCAACTACGGCTGTTGCCACTTGTAATAAGGAGTATCCGAGTAGAACCTCGGGTTTGTCCTCCAAGTACTCCTCATTACCACGGATATGATCGCTAGTGTAACGGTAAAGCTTGGGTCCGCGATAAACCAACTGAATGTATAAATTTCACCGCAAGATTACTGTAAAATTTCGTTCAAATCGTGAGGGGAGGGGGGGCATGACTTGTTCAATCAATTTGGCAATTCGACCCGCACCCGAGAGGTGCATGACACGGACAAAAAGTCGATGCCACCTCCAAATCTTGCGGTTGTATTGAGACTTGAACTCCCTGAGGAGCCTAGGCAATATCTTGGAATGTAACGAGCCACTGGGCCTATTCGACACCGGCCTCCGTGACACACTATCTCGACCAAAAATTGATATCAACAGTATCGGTAAGTTGGCAGCCTCGGGTTCAAGAAAGACACATCGGAATTTTAGCACAAAGTTAACTTCGAGGCGAGTTCATCCCCGAGATGCCCGAGCTCAAGACTTGCTCGATGAATTGATAGAAAGAGAAAAAAACAAAGATTTACTACGTACTTCTTGACTATCGAAAGAGCATAGTAGGTTCTTCATAAAGCTCGACAGCCCCGAGGATTAAATAGTGAGTTGTGTGCACGCCTCTTACTAGGTGCCGTCTGCGTGAACTTCGTGCACGCGGATACGGTTGCTATCGCTGTCCGCCGGCATTTAAAGATCGTGTTGTGCACGTCATGTGCGCCCGATACTCACGTCTGCGTCGAGTCCCCGCCCCTACCGTCATCATGCGCGTGGACCGAGTTGGCGCGGACTCGTTCGTGCCACATTCGTGCGCAGGCATCCACCCCCGCTGCTGCCACCGAAATCCGAGTTTCCATTTACTGAGCTCGGATTGAAGTCCCCAAATAAAATTGGTCCATCTTTCTTCGTTCTAATCCTTTCGGGATAATTGGCTTGAGTTGGAGACGAGCTCGAACGTAGGTAGGCCCGCTTGGAAGCTAATCTAAGCTCCGTCGGCGCACCAGTCGCCTTGCTTTAGTTTCGTTCACACACCCTAGTAACGAACCAACCGACTAGCCAAGCACGAGCTGAATCAAATCCACGCAGCGAGGAGGGAAGGAAGGAAACAAAAAATGCGAGCGGTCAACTTCGCTCAGGGACTTTGAGCCGGGTGTCAAGATGAGTCAATGCGTGTCCGCGGCAATAACGGGGGCCGGCAGCGAGAGCGACCGAGGAAGAATATAGTAAATTGGCACATAGGAATCAGGAGAGCGAGGCGACGTGAAAAGGCTCAGAAGTTAATGGATTATTGAGGGGTATGGGCTGTGTGAGGCAATTAAACGCGAAGTAAATGAACCGCGATTCATGGGCGCAGGGCGAATAAGACGGTGGTGGAAACAAAAAGAGAGCCGTGGGAAGGTCATCGGCGATCTCGGCGTTGTTCGTTTTACGGGCGCGTCACTGGACTGGAATGCAGGCCTTGATCATATCGTCTATCCACAAATCGAATCCAAAGAACAATCAGCCACGCTATGAAGGATGCTGACAAAGAGAAAAGCAAACCTCCAGTCAAAGCATAATGGGGAGCTTGAAGTCCAGCTCCTCCCCCCGGATGCCCGAGGTTGAGCGCTGCTCGAAGGACCAACACTGTGGGATGCCATGTATCTAATCGTCGAAACAACATAACAGGTATCCCTGAAAGTCGAGGCTGACTTGAGTTGAATATCGACCTGAACATCGAAGGCTACAACGTCGAAGATACCTGGAGTCAACAATTCAATTCTAAAGGTTAGTAATGGTTCAAGGGAGGATGAAAGAAACTTGATTTAGGGAGGAGGTGAGTTTGAAGCTTGCAAGGTTTGGACATTAAACTTGAGTTGTATATGTAATATGGATAGGTTAGTGAACGGACAAATACGTACATGTGTAGACTCGAACCAGTCGCTATTGGGGGACCGGTGTAAGTTGATGACAGTCTATCAACACTACCGGTAAATAGCGACTCGAAGATAATCACCAGTTTTAGCACAGTCGGAAGTTGCCGGGATTTTAAAAAAACTTAGAGAAATTTCGACGATGCTCGTGAACCAACTTCCCCGTTGCAAAAATCGTAAGAGACAGTCTTATAGAGAATCACAATACAAGGCTCCCCATGTTATTACTTTCTTGAGATCCTCGGAGCTGATTATTTGGCGGTCAAGTCTTTATTCATGCCCGGAAATAGGGGTAACTACATTCCCTCGCTTTCTCTTGCCTCTACGTCCTCAGGATTCCAGCACTCAGCACTCAAGGCTGGGAGTACACCTGGATGTTTCGCTTTTCAAACACTGGGTTGATGCCCAGCATGTTTTCACGGCGGTGGTAGAACAAATTTGGTGTCACGGCCAGTCGGGCAACGACGTATATTGGAAAAGACCTTCAACGTACTCCTCAATGTCCCTAAAACTGCAACCCAGACCATCTACCCCCTCTGCCTCCAGTATGCTAAGCCCTGACGCCACCTGTGTCTCGTGCAGCACCCCGATCCCTGCTGCTCCCGCAGTACCAGTATGGATCTCGCATTCCCCTCTCCAAATCGGCGCGTCCTGCATCGGGGACGGCGCGAGATTCGGCTGTCCACCCCCAGAATGAGATGGATCCTTCGCTGGCGGAGGAGTCGTCGGCCTCTCTGGCAGGATCTTGGCTGTAAGCCCCAGCCGGTGTTTCCCCGCGGACACGTGCGGCATTGACGTTGAATACGTCGTGGAAGGCGCTAGAGAGTGTTTGGATGTGGCTGGGGTGCCAGCTCGCAAGGCAGCTCGTTTGGACCGTCTCAGCGTCGCTGGCGGAGACGGTAGCGTACCCTCCGCTGCGACGCTGAGTTTTTGAAGTCTTCGCTGACATTTGGGTGTCGCGGGGGCATATCCTTCCTCGTCGGGGTGTTCTCTGACGCGCTGGAAGGGCATTTGGGGGATGATTGAGAGCGATTGTGAGGGAGCGACGACGCGCGAGCATCGGCCAGGATGACCGAAGCTTCACACGTCAGCAAGACACCGAGTTGTAATCACCTCACGGTGGCCTCAGTTTGGGGAATATCGAAAAAGCAAGAACATGACGAGCCTTAGAGTGTGAATCGCTACAAAACTGTCTCTTCAGAATTGCAAACGGAGGATGACAATGTTCCAGCTTTCGTCAAAATTTCTCCAAGTTTTTAAAAAAGCTCGGCAACTTCCGACTGTCCTAAAACGTGTGCTTATCTTCCAGTCCCTATCCATCAGTGATCGAACGACTGTCTTCGATCTTTCGAGGGATTGGTACTGGTTCGAGTCTAGTACATGTGAAACACACCAGTTATCATTTGAGAGCCAAAGGCTTATGGAGCGAATCAGTTGACTCTTGCCGCGGCGCACGCTCGGGTAAATATATTTTGAATGCCATGCCGACTTACCTGCGTTCAAACTAAAATGATAACGCCCCGAGGGTACATACAGCTGCTGAAGAATGTGTACTAGTAATGGATTCAGAATCAACCAAAGGGAAAAAATTGAAGGACATACCAATGATGTATTGAAGAGTATATATATAGATAGTAATTTGGAGCGGTCAGCAAGTCGCCGCGCGTCAAGAAACCACAAATTGAATTAAGCGATAGGGAGCGAGATGGATGAGGTCCCAGTAAGAGATCAAGGTTGAACTTGGGGCGGACTTGAAGCTTGGAGGCCGATGGATGACCGCGGCAAACACAGTTAGTGTCGCGATGTATGGAGGGGGAAAATGGAGTTGCGGCGCTGAGACGGTGACTAAACGTATTTAGGGGACTTGGGAGCCAAGTTTAAAGACGCGCCACGTTTAGCAAGGGACCTGAATGTGGCCTAAAGGCTTGATAGAGGTGTTGGCGTGGAATTCAGGGACCAGGGTCAGAACGAAAGAATGTGGGAATAAATCAATATCCCATGAAGCCGTTGACCAAAATACAACACGGAAACATTGAGATTTAACTGGGCTGAATGAGCGCAAGAGCTCAGTGACAACGGGACGAAGTGGAGGATCGTCGAACTTCACAATAATCTGACCATGGTCCGAGGGAGAGAGTGCATCAATATTCAAGGCTTGACCAGTCGGGCAACCCATTCAGAAGAAGGGTGGTTTCAAGTCTGCGAAGGGATTTAGGGAGGGAGGGATGCGATAAATCAACACATACACTAAGTTCGTAAAGGTTCAGGACAACGTGCCGCGAAGCAAACTGCAAGCCAGGTTAGGTTACAAGATGAGATTTTAGGCAAAATTCATTGAAGCCGATGGTGCGTGAAGTTGCCCTTAAATATGAGATTTTGAAGCGGTGAGAACTGGGTCGCAAACGACCTTGAACATGTTGAAGGAGAAAGAAGGAGTCTGTGGTATGAAGCTGCGTCCGTACGCCCGGGAGGAGCAGATCAAGCCACTGGCAGAAAACTTGAAAAAACAACAGAGCTCACATGACACTGAGTCACTGGAAGTTGGCGGTGTAGGGGCTCTAGAAGTATTATGAGACTAGTACTGCTATTAAATATTGAAATTTTGGGAGCCTGAGCGGGCAGCGCGATAAAACCCAACCAAGGTCAAAGCCCCAGGGCAACGTCACGAGGGCCTTTGATGGGATCGTCCATTTCGGTGATGGCCGAACGCGACTTAGCTCTCAGCCCTCACTATGCGGCTGCCCTTCACTCTCCCCGAGCATTTCTCCGGCTTTCTGGCTTCACCCAAGCTCGATCTATCTCACCCTATCTCTCAACTTGTGCTCGACCACTTTTCCGCACGTTCCAGACTCCCGGTTGGGCCGAGTGGCACAAGAGTGGCGTGCCACCAGGACTAAATTATACGCGAAGTTGAGGGTCTCCAGCACTCTGCAGGGGATGAAGGAGATTGGCGAGTGGGACGGTCTAATCGACGCAGGAATGCACATCTTGCACTCCGGAGCATACCCTTGTCCGCACGCTTCCCAATTGAAATTTGATACTCACTTCACTTTATCGTGCAACTACCGAAAACGGAAGATCCATGCCATCCCACGAGCCCCCAAAAATCCCAACCACGTCGGAAAGTTCGCTGAAGCTAACGCCGTCCCATTGAGTCTCACGCAACGACTCAGTGAGCGACGCGTACGCCAAGTTGTGTGTTCTTCCTTCCTTTTCTTGTAAGTTACTGACGACGGCTCCTCATTGCCCTCTTCGAAATCCAAACCAACTGGGCCGATGCGCTTCTCCGGCACGTTTCCGGACACCAAGGCGAAACGGAGGCTTCGCCCGAACCTGGGTCGTCGAGGATCTGACCACCCTTATCGGGAATGTTCTGACGATGCCCCGGGCACCAAACTCCATCAAGGGACCTGAGTCATGCTCAGATCGTCCCAGAAGAGGCGCGGGGCAGCCTTTGAGATTGGGCAAAACACTCAGATAAAATTTCGGTTCGTAGTTCATGTTGTGTGCCCTCGTCTCATTTGCATTCACAGCCTAGAGGAAGCTGAAACGGATTGTCAAGGGGCATCGCGGCCCAAGTGCGTGAAAGGGACGGAGTTCACTTGAAAGTACGCGAACAAGTGCCCCGTCAAGGCCGTAGGCGGGCTTTGTATGCACGCCACGGAACTAAAGCCGCCCTTCCCAGAGCTAGAGTCCCGCACCGAACTCAAGTCTATTCCCTAACTCGAGTCTAGTCTTGAACTCAAGTCACGCTTTGATGGACTTGAGTTTTGAGTTCGACGCGACTTTACTGTGGTTACATAGCTCCTAATCAAGATGTCTTCAATTTTGCTGATCTTAAGATTACATGCATTACGGACTTAAGTCCAAAGTATGTACCCTGTAGCGGCCTGCTCTGGTGGCACAATCAAAGAACTTAAGTTCGGCCGAACTTAAGTTTAACTGGCGGTATTAAGCACCGGATCTTAAGAGAAGCTAAGGAATTACTTGCCGTAGACTGGATCAATATATGCGGTACATTACTCCCAATGTGCGGCAACAAGACACTAATATTATTCACGCCTGTTCAGCGCATTGTGAAGAACTTTATCAATAATTTTCCCTATTCCTCAGAGCCCCCGTTTACGGGGCCTCTGCCATTTCTTTGACGTCAACCTGGTTTTGTGATCCCCGTGCACCGCTACTCCTTCTTTCTCGGCATTAAATACTGATGGATGACAGAGGGCTGAGAAAGCAGTCTGCTTCACGCTTAGGCGGTAGGTAGGTAGGTAGCATTACACAGCATGGTCCAACTCACTTGAAACTTAAGCTGACTTAAGCTGCCTGACACTTAGGCGGGCTTAAGCCTGAGCGGCTAATGTCGACTTAAGCGTGAGCTGCTAATGTCGGCTTAAGCGTGATAGTAGTATATAGCGGTAGTTTACACTGTAGTACTGGTAATAGAAGGCTTAAGCCAACTTAAGTCGGCTTAAGAAGTTGCTCGAAAAATCGGCATTAGCATAAGCCAACGGGAGCAGGATTTATTCCGCCCTCTCAGAATCTTATAAGTTTGCTGACCGATTTTCTCCCTTCAAGCCACTCTTCATGTCGGAATCTGCCCTTGATTGTGCCCAGAAATTGCGGAACTTGATACAGACTTTGGATTCACGGCTGAGGAGGACAATTTGAACGACGACAACGTGTAATATTAGTACTGCTACTTAATTTCAGTTACATTGTGCGAAGACGAAAAAAACAGGTTCGGTTCGGTGTTCAAACGCCGGTGAACGCCGAACTGAACGCGGTGTTCAAGTTCAAGGTTCGGCGCACACCCGAACCGAACGCGGCGTTCGCGTTCAGCGTTCACAGAAAAGGCTCCTGAACTCGAACCGAATCGAACTTTGCCAGCACTAGCTGCATAATAACGTCGCTCTTTCTCCCTTGACCCTTACGTCCTCGCGTGCGAATGGTGCCGCAATGTGAGGGTTCAGCTAACTATGTACACTCTCATACACTACAGTGATGTAATGAGAAGAAGCACTTCAAGTCATGGGGAAAAAAAGGCCAAAGATAAGTATAAGACGGGAGAGTGCTAGTCTAGAGTCACCTAAGTGAGCGCTGATGCGATTACCTTGCGCGTCTGTTAGGTGGGTTTACACGCAAGAGGCTAACCTACCTAACAGGTCCGCCTCCGAGCTGTCATCCAGCTGATTGACAGGCTTTCCCTGCCTCGAGGTGCCGTCAGTGCCGTTGCGAGCCGCCTTTGCCTTCGATCGTCATCGTCTCCGCTTCCCGCCATCGTCTTCAATGGGCCACCCGGCCACAGGCAGGGGCTTTGGGAAAACGATGGAGGCCACTTCCCAAATGAGGCAATGGAAGTGAGGATGATGGCATGGGCAAAGACTATAAAAGGGGGAAATTCTAGTCCACATTTCCTTACCTCCCCTTGTCTGAGCCCCACTTTGTCTAGTATGCGATGCGCCGAAAAACTTTGTGGGTGAAGGATTCATGACGGCACATGAGTGATGCGCTCCGCTGGCTGTCCTCTGTTTCTTTTGTCTCTCTGCATGAGCTTCATTTCCCAGTGATACGGCCAGCTGTCCCTCGTACTTTTGTTGAGCCATGAACGGGAACTGACTTGTCCACCCTTGCAGGCTTACTTGCGAGGGTGCACACAGAAAGTCAAGGTCGGAACTGTTGTTACGCGAACTTGCGGGCCTACTTGCGAGTGAGCACGTATTAACAGTTGTTTCGAGCCGTAACTGAACACGACTTGTCCACCCTTGCCGGCTTCCCTGCAAGGGTGCACACATAGAGTTGATGTCCGACGTTGAACTGTCATTATGCGAACTTGCGGGCATATGTGCAAATGAGCACGTATCCACAGTCGTTTCATACCTGCGAGTGGGCTCAGTGTCTCTATTCTTAACCAAGTTGACTTCGCGTAAGTTGCTAATAAAAATTTATTGTTGCTGTAACTTGAGCAACATCTGGATTATGCATAAAGATATCCCATCCGTTTGTAATACTGAGTGTCGGGCTACCCAGCAACTTGTATACCGCCCATGCCTGAATATCAAACTCCTCCGCCACCCATCTCATGCAATCCTCGCGTGACTTCAGTAGCACCGCCCGAAGCTCTTGGACGACCCCCTTAGGGACAGGCTTCCCCGCATACTTAAAGCTGTAGTTGAGCGGGTTTTCGTAAACCTGCCTCGGTGCCACGCCGGATGGAAGCCACTTTTCCTCTTGAGTACGTGTCTTGTGGTTATTCCAGTACCGGTTATCGGCGTCTTTCAAGGCACTGACGCGAAACAAAAGTTCGCGTCCGAGGTCACGTGTCACGGCAATCAAATATCGATAACAGAAACTTCACT
Organism: Mycena metata; assembly: GCA_029378385.1. NCBI lineage: Eukaryota > Fungi > Basidiomycota > Agaricomycetes > Agaricales > Mycenaceae > Mycena > Mycena metata. Next base: position 228,019 of record JARKIB010000174.1, on the reverse strand, counting down.
TCGAATCAATCCCGTTTATGCTCCGGTATACCCAAGATATCTACCAGTGAGCCCAATATTTTATTCACCTAGCTATACAATATGCTACCCTTTGTGTTCGTCCCAGGCAGTAAGTAATGGTTCCAGTCAGCAGTATAATCGGGCACGACCTCGGCGTGATGTGATGCGAGGCGGACGTCAAAATCCGAAACCAACCTCAGCCTTCCGGCCTACCGTACCTTTGTGAGAAAAATAAGCACGTCTTAGTCTGTCACCGCAGCCACCTGGGAAGGACTAATCTGCAATGAATTCGCCATTGGGGACTTAGACCAGCACGCTTGAGGCACGCCCAGACAGCAGCAGCAGCACAAAGAACAAAGGGTACGAGGGACGCGAGCACCAAGAGCGGGTGGCAGCTGTTAAACGAGGTTGCCATATGAAGGAGAGCTTGATGAGGCGGGCCGCCCCGCTGACGGCAGTGAACCCCCGTAGCAACGGTCGCGGCGAGCGCCGATTTGGGAAGAAAAATGTAAGCATCGGCCGACGGGATTTGTCCCGACAGAACACATGGGCGACAGCCAGTTCTAAGCGAGGCCCAATTCATCCCATCAATCATATCAAAAGGGAGATGCCGGCGTGACAGAACCGAGCCCTCTGTTATTTCTACCAAGAAGCGAGCTACCTCCGAGATCAGTGATCGGGACACACCGTGGGACCTGCAGCACGAGTAGCACGAGTGTCCTCTAGTCAGCTGCTATGTTTTAATTTGATTGGATTTGACAAGCTGATTCATTAACTAGGCTCTAGCCCTTCGGCCTTAAGCTACCTCCGCCCGAGCGTATTCCTAACCCTTTTCGTGACTTCAGTAAGCTCCAACCTCCTTCTCCCCAGGGCCCATAGCCATTCATTCTGAAAACAGTCAGGTATGATCACAAACCAATGGCTTCTGTGTCGAGTGCTTCTTGGTCTTGCATGGTCTGCATGCAGGCTCTCTTCCGTTATCAGTCGGGAATCGCACAACATGAGCTTTCGAGCCAGCTCCGATAGCACCAGAGCACACCTTCTCAGTCTCATCATCGACGTCAACGCCGCGAATGGGGTTGTGTACAGCGCAAAGGACGACCAAGGGAGAACAATGGACACAGTTAAGATCGTCCAAGCACCCGAGGGGGACTATTTGGCCGTCTATCACACTCTGCGCGACGACGGACGCTTCCATTCTGCTATCGCTACCTCGACGAACCTACTGGACTTCACTTTCTCTGCTGACTTTGGGGCCGGAAGCAGGTATGGTCTCTATCGAGTTTATCCTGAATTAACGAGTTTGGCGCAGCCAACCAACGCTCTTCTCCGTGGGAGACGGGAGCTACGTGATGGCATGGGAGCAGGACCCAAACAATCACATTGCCGTACGATACTTTGCGAACCGGGCAAGTCTTCTCGAGGACCCCTGAAAATAGACTTCGAGGCCAGGTACCCGGTCCCGACAAAATTTTCAGATTTTGGACCTTGAACCCAGGTCCCGTCCCGACAAATTTGGCGGCTTGAGGCCAACATACCTAGGTCCCTGTCCCGACAAATTCCCAGCCTCAGGACGGTCAGCTCACCCAGAGAACAGTGTCTTAGCCTACCGGTCTTGCCCTCTGATTCCCGAAATTGAATGAACTTGCGGGGTCATAGGTTCAATCCTCATCCCTTCACTTTTTTTGGATTTTCCCGCTCCTTCTCGCTTTCTCTGTTTTGCACAGCAATTCCAGCGGAGTTATCACTCTTCAGAGGTCGTAGCCACACAAAGATAATTACATCAAATTTTCGTCGCCTTATTATTATTGCCCGTCTTGCGCCTCCCTAACCATGGCGGACATTGTCTTTGATGACCGCCCCTTTGTACCTGCCGACTGGATTGGGAAAGGAAAAGATTGGTCTTCGGTACCACTCGAAGTCCTGAACGCGAAGCATGCGGCATTCACGCCTCCCCCTGCGGTCACGGCATTGATACCAGACGGGAACCTACCTGTCACCGAATTCGCGGCAAAAGTCTTGCCCTCCATATCCTCGGAGTTGATCTATGGCGAAAGTAACTTGTGGTTTAGCAAGGACGAGCCGAGCGCGGACATCTCACTGCTCCGAGGTCGCAGCATTCCACCCATCGCAGTCCTGGAGCTCCTCAACAAAAAGTCTGGCCAGGCGTGGCTCAGTGGCGCAAAATCCGTGGCCGATCCTCGATTTAATGGGGGTGAAGACCGGTTTTCACTCTCGACACTCTCGTACTGGTGGGCCATGGCGGAGGCCTCCCAGCAGCATAGTCTGTGGAAGCGGGCTATCCAATGGTTAGATAACGAACGGAAGAAAGATGGGGATGGGGAGACGAGAGTTATCATCGAGGAAGTCCGGGAGGCGCTCAAAACACTGGGGTGGAAAGTTCCGCTCACCTACTGTAACGGGACGGCGTCGACCATGGACCTGGCGCAGTTCTTGGGCACCATATGGCTCAAGACCAACAGCATCGACATTATTATGGAAGACTTGGCCACGCGCGTCGCTTCAGATCCAGAACTTGCGGGCAAAGTCATTGTCGCCCCGCTCGCGTTCTCCGATGCGATACTTCGTGTAAAAAAGGGGGACTATGGGAAGCAGGGCCTACTGCAGCGTTATGAGCAGGAGATTCGCGATGGGGGAAAAGAAAAAATCATCTTCCCGGCCAACATCGGGAACCAGCACTGGGTAGCGGGCGAGATAGACTTCACGACTCAAATTATTGGATTCGGTAAGCAGTACCCAATAATTAACTCCGAAAGTGTACTCACCGCGGATTACATAGGTGATTCAATGCCAACATATTTCACGCCCCCACATAAACTCATCAAAGGACTTCAAAATTGGGGGAAGAAGCGATTCGGAGATACCTTCCAGTGGAACAGTTGCAAGACCTCCTTGACCTCGCTGAGATCCCGGCTTCGCGCACTCGTAAAAAGCGGCAGCAAATACTAAACCTTACTTCTGCCGCCCTTGCTCTCTCCGCCGACGACATGATAAAGATGTAAGTCTTGATGCGTGTACTGAGATTTTGATTCCTGACCCCTCATTTTAGCCACACCTCCAACGAAAAGGAGGATGAAATCTTTGAGGAGCTTGTGGCGGAGGAGCACGGTAATATTCAGGCGCTTGTTGACTCTCTCCCCGCATTGGCCATCTCGGAACCATCAAAACCTTTAGGCCGCGGCGTGTTGACTGCAGAGGCTATTAATTTTGACCACTTGGTTGAGCTGCGCCGCCGGCATCAAACGGTCCAGGCCGCCCGTGGTGTGCGAACTCGGGTGGTTGACTTGAGCTCGAACAAGGCACAGGAAATGTCGTTGCGCCAACAGCTCATCAAAAAATTGCATCTCGCGTTGAAGGAGTCGGAGCAGGAGCAGGCAACCGGAACTGGACTTGACCGCACCGTGCGCTGGCATGCACCAGCGCCCGGGGGACGTGGCTCTCAATCAACTGCCTCAACCGGTAACTCCGCCAATGCCGCGGTGGCGGCGACAGTGGTGGCTAAAAAGGTATCGTTTCAATTAGACTCGTGGTGGCACTGATTTACATGTTGTTAGGCCGCGACGAAGCGTAAAGATATTTTTACAAAGGCCGAAGTCCCAAGACTAGCGGAAGTTGTCAACGCTCGGGTCACCATTCTTCGCCCTGTCCGCCTCGGGGATTATGGTGTAGTTTTGACGGCACGAGGTTTGATGATTGGACTTGGTACGTGCTCGTTTAGCACGCCATTTTCTTTCTATTCTAATATGGTCAGTATTTGGTATGCACGCCAAGGGAGGAGGGAAGTATGGGACCCACCATCCCGTAACCGACTCGACAAACATCTCGGCACTGTCTAAAATCTCGGTTCAGCTTTTTGAGAAGCTGCACGGCGCTCAATTCCGCTCCGTTTCGACGGCGACTGCGATGCTTCAGACCAAGCACTTCGGGCACATTCCGCCCATCAATTTCCTTTGTTTGTTATCTGCCGCTCCCAAGGTTGGTTTGGCAGGCCTCGAGCTGGCTTCGGAGGACTCGGAGCGGTTCAGAATACTCTCCCAAGGGCTCGATAAGCTCAACGCGGCCATGGTATTGTTTCGGAAGAAGGGGAAGAGGCAGGGCGGTGCGGTTGACGACGTTGATGAGGAGGAGGGGGAGGTGTGATGTTTCTTTATTTCAGCTTAACTACGTGTAATTTTGGCTTGTAAAATGTGCTCTCTGGCTCCAATTGGAGGCCCTGATGCGATTCCGCGCCTGCGGCCGAAAAAAAACCGGTTTTTTAGGTAGGCCAGGTACCGTCCCGACAAAAAGGCGGGTCCTCAGCCAAAATCTGTCCCGACAAAAATCGGCCGATTTGCCGAGTTTGGGACCTGGCCTCGAAGTCTATTTTCAGGGGTCCTTCTTCTCGCTGCCAAACCCACAAGGTCCTTTGACACCCCCATGACCTTGTCCACTTGTGCCGAAGGAACGCCCAACATCTACTCCGTGAAACTCAATCCCGATATCGGCCATTCATCCATTGATATCGGCGGACACTATTTTCGGGACTGCCAGGTCGACCGGCAGCAGCGTGGGAACCTCACAAATTTCAACCATTGGGTCACTTCCCCACGTCCAAATGTTGATGATGCCGTCTTATTCTGGGGCGTGCAAGGCAATATTGGGGATAGGGACGCCGTCACTTTTGATGGCTTCCAATTTCAACTCATGGAAGGCCAGGGCACCTTCGGCGATTTTGGATCTTTTCGCACATTCTTGTATGACTTTTCGACGGGGAACGCAGATCGAGTAAACGTCACCACGGCACGTGGGAGTACGGCGTTTGCCAACCCGTCGATCAGCACTATTAAATCGCCAGACGGCCAGAGTGCGGTGGTTGTTGGTATGTTCCTCCCCAGTGAGGGTGCGGCAGCTGGAGAGGCTGGGCAGCTCATCTATTACCGCAAATTCTGAAGGATGAGGGCATCGTCTGTGGTCTAATTTCAATGGAAATCGTTGTATATTTGGCGGATTGCATGATCACGTGTATGGTTGACGAGGAAATGCGAACCACCGCCGTATATTGACGTTTAAAAGAACAGGGTCTTGACTTCTCACATCAGGAAAATGTTTTTCAGTTAGCCGGGGCTGGTACACCTGGCACACTTGGCGCAGCTGGACGTGTCCGAGCCAGCTCATACCAGAATATGTCGGATCGCCAGAATTGATATCTCAGGACAAAAAGTTTAGTTAGGCCTTGTATTAGGCTGGAAGTTCGAAAACTTGCCTATAAAACACCTCTGAAAACAGAAACGGGCATTCCAGCGTCCTGGGCGAGATTGCGTGCGCGTCCAAACTGTCAACTCAAGTCCGCCATCAATCAATGTCACTCACGTGTTGTTGATATGGGCCATATGGCGTGATTTGACGGGCAACCATCGCCGCGCTCCTTGCTTCCCCCCCTCATCTCCTTCCTCCCTCTTCGCGTTGACCGCTGGTTCAAGACCCTGTTAGTTGCTGTAACCAGGTGCGTCCTCGTTGCCTACTTGTACACTTTTTCCTCGTTCTAATATCCCTGTAAGAGTCACTACGGCGTCCCCATCAAAAATAGAAAATAAAAAATAAGAAATAGATTTCCGGATATCATCAAACATTGATGCATGATCGCGGCAGCTGAGATTCTTGTCACTGTCCCCCGCTGAGCATAGCGCCCACCTTGGAACTTTGGTTCTCATTTCGTGAATGAATTTCGGCGTGTTTGGCAACAACGTTGGCGATCCTTCTTATTTCTTATTTTCTATTTTTGATGGGGACTCCGTAGTAACTCTAAGTTAGTCATGTTGTGTTCGACACGAGCTCGTTCCTTCAAGTTTCCTCTTCCATCGTGGCTAGCACCTCCCTCACGTCCCGCGCTTACAGGCCGCGTCGCTAACCCCTTATGTAAAGTACATGTTATATGCTTGCTGTATATGTATTTTATGTATGTGTTGTGTTGTATGTAGATAATGCACATAGTATATGTGTTCCCCTACCGTCTGCGAAACGAAATGCGAAGGCATCTGGAAAGTATAGGAGGTATATAATTGCTCCAGAACGTGCTTTCTGACGGTAGAAGTTATTCTGGCGCTGGCTAAGAGAATATGCTCGAGCTGGCGCCAACTCACATTCTAATGTGATGGCGGAGTTGGTGGAGCCGGCGCCAGTTCTGCCAACTCAAAAACATTTTCCTAATGCAGCTTACTGTCTGGCATTTGAGGCGGCTTGAACATTAGGCCGGGCTGCCGCCCGTGTCCGGGGCAACGGATCAACGGCAACATCTGGAAAAATGCCCACTATGAGTCACTGTGGAGCACTATGCAGCTGCTGCATAGTGCTGCATGGGTTCATCCCTTTCCTATAGTGCTATGCAGTGCTGCACAGTGCCCATAGTGCCCATAGTTACATCCCTCGGTTTTCCTGATGAACTGTAGCACACGTGCCGTTCCCGTTCTACCGAGGATTTCCAGGAATCACTCGACGGCGCGGTCACGACATAGGTTCTCTCCCGAGCGGCCCGCTGAGACACGGCCGGGAGGGCCGTGGCGCGCATCGCCAATTTTCGTTTTTTTTTTTTCGGGGGCACCCCCCCGCCCTAGTGGGAAAATAGATAGGCTGAGAAGTTATCTATAAGAGGGTTGTTAGTGCTATAGATTTGTTGAGGGTCCTCACACTAACGAGCTGGGAACATCAGGAAAACCCTCCCTCGGTAATCTACCCCATTTCCCCGGAATTTACCCCAAATTTCACCAGTTTACCTCCATTACCCGACATTACCTTCATTACCCATTTTACAACAGTGGTTTCTAATTCCGCCAGATTACCGAGGATTACCGAGGATTACCAGCCCATTACCAGCCATTACCGGTCATTCTGGGTATTCTTGGGCTCACAATTCACTTGCAATGTACAACTAGTAGGGAGGAAAACATGATCCATTCAATTTACAAACATACAAAGTAAGCAACTAAGTATTACAACCAACAGGACAACAGATAATGATAGAATGACACTATATATATTATAACCTACCTTCCTCACACACCACGACGGCGCTGATTCGGAACCTGCCGGGAGCGATAGTTCAGACCACACATTGAAATACTGTGGAAGAAAGTCGTCCCGGAACAAGCCTGAAGTAACAGAAGGCACAATGGAGAGACAATGTTAAAAGGCAGGCTGGACAACATACCTTCACCTTCACGCCTTTGCACAGAGAAATATTGAACTCCTACGATAACTGAGAAGGATAATCAGAAATAATTTCAGGCTAAAGGAGAGAAGAGAGGACACACCAGATGGCGCGCGTACGTGCTTGAGGAGTCCACACATACTCGACATTCGAGGGCGGCAGCTGGATTTTGGGATGTATAGCGCAATGTGGACAGGGTAAATACACGCTCCCAATCAGGCAAGAAGAGAACTTACCTAGTTCCTCTGCTCTTTGGCTCTTCCATGCTTGAGACAGCGTTGCTGTCGGCGCGGTGTGAGGACATGACCATGAGCCTAGCACCGGCACAGAGGCGATGCCAAGTCCGCAGGAACGAGGTGGAACCAGCTGCGGTGAGGAAGGAAAGGGAGGAAGAACGGGGTATACCCACCTCGTTCCCGAGGCGGACGGTCCCCCGGCGGTGTTGGTGTGCTCTAAGTGTACTGGTAAGTAAAGAAACGCAATGGAAGCGCAATCACGTACTGGATATATTAGACCACATGAAAAAAATATATAAGAGAAGGGGAACGAGTTGGTGAATGAGACGTACCCCAAAGCCTACATACTCACGAGACTTGCGTCGTTTGAGGGAGCTGCCCCGTTCCGCGCGTACCGCAATATGTGATTGAGTGAGGGGAAGGGTCAAAGAGTGCGGAACTGAGGGAGGCATCAGCCTTTGTATAGGACGGAAACGAGTGCTCACCGTGCAAGGGAGCCTAGGTTAGACTGAGGGGGCGCTGAGAAGAGCAGAGGACGGGGATGCGGTTGGTGCTGTTAATGTACGAGGACGGGATGCGAGTAGACCGGGAACTGGCCAGACGGACGCAGAACAGAGGAGGGAGACGGAGAGGGAGATGAAGGGAAAGGAAGAGAGGTGTTTGACCTTGTTGTGCCCAAATCAAAACGAACCATCTTTCGCGCACACGTGGTGGCTTTTGATCCGACAGAGTTACGTTCACTTTAGGGCTGGCACTATTGACTTCGATCTCAACAACTCAATTTTTCGCGGCAATGCCTTCAAAGCTGCGGCGTCACCAGAATTGCGTTGAAGATAGCTTTCCTTGTTGTTACTTCGCTTCTCAGGCCCGTTCCAAGTGTTTCAAGCCAATATAAATTTTGGGTACAGTGGAATTTCGGTAAACACGGTAATTTGACCAAATTACCTTACTTTCCCCGAATTTGGTGGGCGCCTTGGAAATTTCCCCAGAATAGGGGGAAATTACCAAAGGAGCCTTTCCCTGATGAAGAGGGCGGTGTCTATAAGGGCATGGTTAGCCTTATAGATGGCATAGATCATTCCACATACCTGGGAAGCCATTAGGCAGAAAATTACGTAATCAAAGTCGCAGTTTGAGAGGATGGTGGGGGTTAAAGATCAGGCCCGACGATTTTGGGTTCAGCTATATGTACTCGTTACAGTCACCAATGTGACAGTCTACGGCATCACCGCCGCCACATCAGATGGTTGACACTGATCACCTCATGCCACACATCTTTCCCTTCTTCCTCCATGTCATCCACTCCCATTCTTGTGCTTCTGGTGCTCAATCCGACCTTATTTCTGTTGATTCTATGCACTCTGGGCTGCATCTCTTCTGGATCTAGTTAATTCAGCCCAAACCCGAATTTAAGTGGCAATTCCATACCACTCAGTGGCAATGCTACTTGAAGCACATTTTTCAATACAGGGTAGTTTGCATAGGTGTGTTTCATATCTATCTGTTTTCCATGCTTCCTGAACAGACTCTATGACAGATATTTTGTGCTTTAGATTCCTTGAAAACTTATCCATAATATGGACTTCACACTCGAAGATCTATAACACCCGATTCAGGCTTATAGATGTGAACTGCGACAATTTCTCATTTTACTCCATCTATAACCACTACTTCCATGATTCTGGTGAAACCGGTAGTCCCTCTATGTCTATAGCACGATCTTGGGGCTTATTGAGGAAACTCCGGCACCAATATGTGACTGTATCTATAACCTGAACTTATGTCTTATAGATAGAATCATGGATGGTGCCCCGACATGCAAGAGCAGGCCATCCGTGAGTGTGGGTCACCGACAGTGTCTATAAGGTGACTTCAAGCCTTATAGATGGATGGTGCCCCAACACGTTGAAAACGGTGATTTTTTCAAAGTTGTGAAACATAGATGGTGCCCCGACATGCGAGAACAGACCATTTATTTAGGTGTGGGGGCACCGACCAATCTATAAGGTGATTTCGGACCTTATAGATGGATGGTGCCCGAACATGAATGGTGCCCCGACACCTGGAAATGGCCTTTTTCTGCGTGTCGGGGCACCAACCCGATCTATAAGATGATTTCGGGCCTTATAGATGGATGGTGCCCCAACATGGATGGTACCCCGACACCTGGAAATGGCCTATTTCCGTGTGTCGGGGCACCATTGGCGGAGCCCCGACACACAAAAATGACAGCTATTTTGAAGATTTTCGACAAAAACTGAACCCCAACATGTAGAAACAGGGCCAAAAAACCGTGTTGGGGCTCAGTTTTTCCGGATTAGATAGATAGATCCGGGAGGCAGTAGTCATCTCTGCCAGGCATGTGGCACGCCCTGCTGCGTATCTCAAGCACGCGGTGGGGGGATGGAATGTGGGTGCTGATTTTTATCCACCAACTTCCCGTCCACTAACTTCCTCTCAGTCAGGGCTGGCCCCTCGTTGACACGAATGGGCGCATCTTTGCCGTGCACGCCGAGGACCCTCTCACAGCTCATCCGCATTGGCTTCACGCAGATCCAGTGGGATGGAATGTGGGTGCTGATCTGCATCCACCGACTTCCCGTCCACTAACTTCCTCTCAGCGAGAGCCGGCCCCTCGTCGACGTGAACAAGCACATCTTTGCAGTGCTCGCTGGTCGACCCAATATCCCCGCCTACGCCCCTGCCGTCACCCACGCATTCGACCCGCTCGCTATGTCGACAATGACTTCATGACTGAGGCGGAGCTGGCTGAATCAAACCCTGAAGAATACCGAGAGAATTTCGCCAGCAAGGAAGCCCATTGGGCGATGGGTGTTAGTCTATGGAGTACATTCAATGAGCTAGTAGAACTGCCGGAGCCTGTAGAAGCAGCACAATAAACGACCATTCCATGATTAAGAAGTTGGTGGACCAAAGACTGAAATACTTTAAGCCCTTGAGTACAGCACAGATCTGATCTACTGAAGGACTTTCTATTCATGAGAGACCCGTGTTGCTGCAAATTATCAGGCAGCTAGTGCATCTGGGGTGGACTCGAGAGGGAGGAAGTTGGTGGACGCGCTGGGTGTTCAGAGTGAGTACAGCGCAGATCTGACTGCCGGAATTTCTATGCATGCAAGACCCGTTCCTGCAAGTTATCAGGCAGCCAGCGCACCTGGGACGGAAGTTGAACCAGGTTTAATGTAGGGGAGTTGGTGGACACAGTGGATTTTTTGCCAATGTTCAAGTATGATGGGATAGCTAAGGCACTCACTCACATTATAGTCTCAGAAGACACGTCGATCCAAACTATCGGGCCCAAAACACGTATTTGGTAAACATTTGAGCGCGTTTAATTTAACAGATGTGTGAACTTCAGCTTCTTGTTCAGGCCTATTGAGGTGGCCTCAACCATGTTAACATGTTACATTTCACTGCAGTGACCCCCTGAGTCCACCATGAAGCCACACAAAAAAGTCACAAAAAAGTCATACCAACCTAAGTGGATTTCAGCGTTGGTCCAACCGAGTCTTGGCAGAGGATGAGATATTACAAGTCCCGGGATTTAAGTTCAATACAAACACCTCAGAAAGACTTCATATCATTAAGTAAGCTTGGTGAACATCCCAAAGTGACGTGGACCCCCAGGGAAGTGAGAAATGGCACCAAAGTTCAACGATGGGAGTTGGTGGATGGGCAGTTGGTGGACAGGTAGTTGGTGGACGGTGACCGAATTCTTTGGAATCGGTGGCCCCCTCATTGAACTCTGCTGTAGCCTGAGTATTCATGTCATTAACTAAGCCTGCTGAGCATCCCACAGTGACGTGGACCCTCCGGGAAGTGAGAAACGGCACCAAGGTTCAAGGAAGGCAGTTGGTGGACGGGTAGTTAATTCTTTGGAATCGGCGGCCCCCTCGTTAAACTCTGCTGTAGCATGAGTATCATGGGTCTCACCGTAGGCTTGGTGAACATCCCACAGCGACGTCGACCCCCAGGGAAGTGAGAAACAGCGCCAAAGTTCAACAATGGAAGTTGGTGGATGGGCAGTTGGTGGACGGTGACTGAATTCTTTGGAATCAGGGGCCCCCTCGTTAAACTACGTTATAGCATCAGTATCATGGGTCTCACCGATCGACTCAGAGTTCACCCGAGGGCCTCCATTGGTAGCCCGGCAAAATCCAGCAGAAAAGACCATAGAAACACTTTATATTGTTAATTAACCCAGGTGAACATTGTACCGTGACATGGACCGCCGGGGATGCAAGAAACAGTGCTAAAGTTCAAGGGGGAAGTTGGTGGACGGGTGGTGAATTCTTTTGAATTGGTGGCCCCCTCGTTAGAATCTGCAGTAGCATGAGATTTAAATTATTAACTAAAGCTGGGCAAACATCTCACAGCGACATGGACCACCAGGGAAGAGAGAAACTGTACCGAGGGAAGTTGGTGGACCGATAGTTAACTGCTTGGAATCGGTGCATCCCTCGGTGCCCCCCTCATTAAACTCAAGTTCTTACATTGATAAACAAACCTAGTGAACGTTTCATAGCGACATGGACCCATGGATGTGAGAAGTGGTGCTAATGTTCAACGACAGAAGTTGGTGGACAGGAGGTGGTGGGCCGGTGGTTCATTCTTTGGAATCGGCAGCCACATCGTTTAAAACCTGCCGATGAACACCCTGATGGGGCTCTTTGATGCTAACACGGGAGAAACACAGTTGGGGAAGCGGAAGAGACCAGCAGAAGATGAGGGAGGGGGAAGGGAGTTTGTGGACGGAGCAGCCGACGATGTGCTTGCCACTCGGCGAGGGTGTCGAACGGAGACCTCAGAAGCATGGGAGAAACGCGAGATAGTTATGGCGCAGTTGGGTAAACGGAAGAGGCAAAAAAAGGCGGAGTAGCACAAACATAGGTAGTTGGTGGATATTCTGGTAGTTGGTGGACATTATGGTAGTTGGTGGACGTGCTGGCAGTTGGTGGACAATTGAAGTTAGCTACGTAGAATATTGGCCGCCTTTATTTCTTTGAATGCTCGAACTGATTGAGCTTAAAATCCCCTGCTCTGAGGCCATGCGTCACGTCGCTCAAACAGGTGAGCCCATTACTGGAAGTTGGTGGACTCCACCATATCATGTTTTGCAGAATACATCGTGTTTAACCATATAGAAAACAATAAAACTACGATAGAATGTCAAAAGAAAAAAGAGAGAAAAACATAATAATTGAGAAATTCGAGGTCGGGGGTCGGGGTGATGTGCGGGAGTGGCGGTGTGACGTGCGGGACGTGTTGTGGATGAGTGATGTGATGGGGGAGGCGGTTTGATGGCAGCGCGCACCCGTGATGGCAGTGGCGCCGGGGACAGAGTCGGCGGCGACGACGGCGGCGGCGGCAGATGATGGCAGGGAGGGCGGCGAGGAGGGCGGTGAACTCCGTAGAGGCAGTGGCCACCACCCGCCGTAGTTGGTGGACGGCCTTGGGCAATCCCCTAAGTCCCCACACTGGGGATATAAGGGATTCCCGTGAATTCACCTTATCCCCTCTAGTTAGAGAGGGAACCCCCCCCACGTTCCCTCTCTAACTAGAGGGGTTAGGTGATGGTGTGATTGCTGAGATTGTGAAAACACAAGGAAACGCCAACCTTGACCTCAGAAAGAAAACCGCATGTCGTTCCCTGACTAGGGCTCTGCTCAGCCTGCAATTATTAGGTACCTACACCATCATTTCAAAAAGACATTGGCGGACACTTATTAACCTTTGCCGATGAACGCCGTTGTGCAGTGCTTTTACCCATGGAATCCTCTGTTATTTGACAAGTTCTAATGTTCTCTCTCCAAGGATTGGGAAGAATCAATAACTGAGTGCAAAAACCTGTCTCCGGCTTGCCGGGAAAACCCTCTCTGGGATTTCGGGGGTGCTGAATTTTCCAACCAACAGGCCGCGGCCGCCGATGGTCGGATCTCCCCGGATCACCGTTCAGTTGACTAAAATGAGCCATCTATCAGCGTGCGCCGCGAAATCGGTGCATCAATCACCCCTGAGTTTCAACTCGACGAGAAGAGAAAAAGAGGGGGATCGGGATATCTAGGATCAATAAATATTATCTGGCAACAAATTTGAGGATTGTGTTTGCTAGTGCACGCCCCGGCATGAATTCAATCCTAAAAGGCTGAAGTCCGTACTTCTAGCTGCGGCCAACTGTTAATTATTCGGATGCACTCGGGTCGCGGAGTAACAATTACACACATGGTGACCGGATGTACCTCTGCTGTCATTAATGAGCCGCGAACTCAACGATGCAAGATACTCCTGCTGCAACTCACTGCGTTCCGGCCCCCCCTAAACTCAGCCTGAGTTTAGGCCATCTAGCCACAGCTAAACAGACACCTCTGTATAGGTGACTGAACTCAATATGTTTAGCTCTGTTATGGTGAGTCCGCCTGTGTCTGGGTCTGGCTAGGTCAGTACGGTCATGTTCGGGACAGCATGTGTCAGTGTAGGCCCTAAACATAGCACAGTTTCCCCGGATAAATGCGGATGAAGAGCTAACTACAATGCCTTTCATCATCCGACATGATGTCGGTGGGTTGGTTCGAGGCCCTTGCGCGAGAGGGGATGCCAGAGCTAATGAAATGTCATCAGGGGATTGAGTAAGGGAAATTTGGAACATACTGCATATGAGCGACGGTTCCATAGCGATGGTCAATCCCAGCGGTGAATTCCAGGTTGCTGTAGTAGTTAAGTGGAAAAGTCCAAACCAAGGTTCGGGCTGAGCATCAACCTTGGCTCACACAGGAGGGGAATTCGTCGGCAAAGATCCCACGCAAAGACGACCCTTGCTTAATTTCTGCAACGCGGCACGTCTTCGAAAGTTTAAAGGCATCATTAAAGTTGGTGCTTGCACGGCAGTGATGATGGCTACGCGACGGGACTCTGCCTTTGGAAGAGCCTGGTGAGCGAGGAGGGTTTGTAGAGGTGAGGGTAGGTGACCAAACTCAGCCCCACTCAGCTATACTGAGGAGGACTCAGCTAGTACGAAGTGTGTTTAGGCGACCTGACTCGGTTAGACAGAAGCCGTCATCAGCTAGCCAAAGGCTGTGTGTAGATCCATCTAGGGACCTACACAGGGGCTGTCTAGCACCCGCACTCACCCGAACTGAACTACCCTCAACTGAGTTTAGGGGGCGGCGGAACGCAGTGACTGCTCAAGGGTCTCGGTGTACATAGCCTCAGAGGTTTAGGCTTGGCGGCATGACTCGGCTTGTCTTGCCGAGGTGTTCGGGCTCTCGAGCCGGTCAGTGGGTCTTGCCTGTTACAGTGTGTCCTTGAGTGCAGAGAAATCTGGAAAACGATTTTGCGGCCGGGGAGGAAACTTTACAATGGCCCAATCTCGACTTATCCACCCACGGAGATGATGTCCCCACGAACCTTGAGTGCGAGGAAAATGATGCGAACATCATTCAATTGGATGAATGCGATCGCCGATTGGATCGATGCAAGGATTTCGTCTTGCTGATTTACTTGCCGGTAAAAAGGATTATGACCAATGGACCGTCAAAGGTCCTGTGTGTCTGTAGGCCTCACCCTGGTGTTGCTTGAGGTCAGTAAGTCAAAATCTTTGACGACTACGCCGGCATCAGACTTTTGACACGTCAGGTTGTCAGGTTGTACAACCTAACAACCTCTGCCAAAAGTGCGACAACCTCGCGCAACCTCGCAACCTGACAACCCTATGTAAGTTTTGGCGACAACCTCCAAAGTTCGAGCCCGGGCCAAGCCATAATTTCGCATTTTTTCAAAAATATTTGTAGGGAACATAGGTTACTATAGTGCTTAGGAAGCATCTGGTATAGTTTTCGTGTTGCTCATAAGGTGTCTTTACCACTTTTCAAATTGGGACAACCTGACAACCGGCAACCAAAATGTCAAAAGGCTGATGGGCGATGTGTTGAACTTGTAATTAGATCAGTTTCAAACGCCAAAGCTCGTAAATACTCACACTGGAGGGTCGGTAAAGGCACTAAAATAGCTTATAGCTTACCCGCAAGTTTAGGGGAGGCCCGCATCACTATCTTGCCTCAATTAGCCTCAAAGCACCGGGAACGGAATTTCTATGTGTTTAAATCGATATCAGATCCAAGTCAAGAGTGTCTGTTCTGCGGCTCTTAATTCAAGAACCGCACAACTTAATGCATGTGCACCACCAGGTTCCCATGCTTCTGCCACTCATCTCGTCGTCCCGGACATTCTGTTGAGTTCGTACGGAGTTGGGTGACATTCCTTACCCTTTATGTTCTGAGGCAAAATGTCTGCCAGTGCTACAACAAATCAGGTATGAGTCCATGGGTTTAGTGTCTGTTTATAAGACACTAAATATCTGTCGCCGGTGTCAGTTCAACAATCCTTGAGCGTAAAGTACTTTCTTCTTGCTCTGCATAATATAAACCCCAAAGGCCGGAGGCCAGACTCGTACTGCCATGCGCCAGCAATGGCCTCAAACACCACGTACCGTAAGGAGTCTCCTGTCTTTGCCATCGCCGCCCATAAATACCCCGCAAGGGTGGCCACCGCTACTACGTTGCCCTACTTCTTGCTGCTGAACAAAATGACCACAAGCCTCGGCCTGCTAAGCCCGTAGCCCTCCCGATGCACTGAACACAAGTCTGCTCAGAGTCTGCTTCACCTTGGTTGGCACGCGATGTTGATTGTGTGGCGGTATCTGCGTCCTGTTTCTCTGCTGTTTCTTCTTTGTGTTGCTGCCGCGCCTGAATTTTTTTGCATTCCCATACGCGTTCTTCGCTGGTCAGTGTCCGTTCCCAAAAATACGGGCGCCGGGGGCGGTTTTCGGGAACGTTTAATCCTGTCCTCCCCGTAGCTGTTTTGTTTCCCTTCGATTTAGGTCTCGCAGGCAATTGATTCGAAGTCGCCGTTCAGATACCAATCACTATACAGCTTAAACAGACGCCCACGAAGTTGAGTTCAACAGCTCTGCGTCACAGCCGCTAACACTTGAGGTCCAGTTAACCTAGTTTTCCATGCTCTCTCGTCTCCTCTCGGTGCTTTCTCTGGGGAGAAACGGACGTTTCCTGGCGGGTTCCCAGCTGTTTCCTCCGCGTCTAAATCGTCCTTTCCGCCAGTACACATCCTTACAGGTAACAGCTTTCACGGCGCCAAATTGAACCACAGCCTTTCCACAGCTCTCGGTGTTCTCCGCACACGGGCTAGTCTACCCTCTTGCTCTCCCCCCTCACCATGCCCTCAAACATCGTCGTTGAAGCAACAAATAAAGCGAAGACTTTGCGCATGACGTGCAAATTGACACCGAGCAAGAGAGTGTATCTCCCCTTGACAGCGGTATTGGTTAAAATATGTCGTGTCGCAACCCCAGTATGTGGTCGTCCCTCATGGTTGTGTCGAGCGTGTCGATCTGACGGGCATGAAGGAGTCTCGAAGAGAGGCGGCCGAGCTCCTGATGTTTGCCGTGAAGATGACCGAGAGTCTGCTTGAAAATGGGGTCGACCCGCAGCTCCCGTCCCAATTCCCTGAGGGGTTGGTGAAATTCGAGAGGTCTGTCTCATTCTTTCTGCAGGTTAAAAGGGCCCATATTCATGTTTGTCCAGTGCGCTTGTTGCGATTCACAGACACATCGAGTCCATCCCAAACACAAGCACCAAAGCGCGGAAACTTTCGGCTCTGGCGTTCCGTATCAAATCTCCCCGTCTTCGGGCAGAGTTGATCCGCACGCACAAGACTCTTGTGGGTTCTCGTCCCGATTCGTTCGCTCGAAATTTACATATCCTTGCCTCCAGATGAAAAATTCGGGGAAGCTCAACTCATTCGCGCCCCGAGGCGAATGTATTCTCGAGGTCGCAAGCGTCGGCATTCGACTGGCAGGCGCAGTTGTGGAGCTCCCTGTAGTCAATCTTCTCAAGCCGCTGGTCGTGATAGCGGCTTCGATATGTGAGACCGCGAAGGTGAGCTTGTATTATTGAAGTATCAATTATGGAGGAATTTTGAACCAATGGGCAGGTGGTAAACGGCAACCGTGAGGCCGCCATTGCGCTTGCCGCGCATGTACAGAATGTTACCGACTCCGTTGTCGAACGTGCGACTGCCGGGGACGAGAATTCTTTGGCAGTGTTGCGTCGGTGCGTCAAAAATGGGCTACCATGCAAGAGTCTGGTAACTAACACGTACGTATATATAGCGTCCTGGATCAAATCCAGAAATCCCTGGATGTTTTGAAATGTCGGCGTGGCGGCGTAGTTTCCTTCGTGCTGGCTCGGAAAGACAAGGAGCGTTTCACGACTCTCCATTTGGCGCTTGACCGTGCGCTCCAGGTGTTCACTGTGCGCTATTTCTTTGCAGCACCCTTTCAGAAGATTGATTCTCGTTTTACAGAGCTCCCAGACGGTCAAGACTATCGAAATAGTTCACGCCAATACGGAGGAGCTTGCTATGGTGAAGGCTACAGTCACTTCAGTAGAGCGCATTGTCACGGTATGCAATTCTTTCGACAATATCAGTACGCACCGCTAATTCGGATCTGCAGTTGGCTGACCTGGATCGGCTGCGAAGCGCCCACGATACAGCTTTCGTTCCCGTTCTACCCATCAATGTCAAGCGCTCATTTTTTTTTATAGATCTGTCCCCTCCCCATAACGACGCCCGACCTGTTGATTGACACGCTGTACTTGGCTTTCCCCGTCTTTTCCTAGACTTATTTAAAGCTTTGTCAATATAAGAATGCGCTCTTCTCGAGGCGATGCCGGACTTGGTACATACAATGTCCTCTTAAACCACACGAGTGCTTAAGGTGTCCTAAAGCTAAGCGTTGCCGTTCACCTGCGATTCGAGTGAAGCAACGTTTTAGCTGGAAGAGTAGTATTAGGACATTGTTTTGCGATTTTATGCATTCATCGTTTATGGCCGGTACATGGCACCACGGTCCTGTGAATGCGTTCATTCTGAACATACAGGTCTCTAGACGTGCAAAATTACTGGCCGCATATTCTGTTTTCAAAAACCTCCCCGTACAGAGCGTCCTTGCTTCCCAATAATTCAAGCGCATATACGCCGCCCAATATACTAATCTCCCTCTCTACCCTCCCCTTCTCTTCCCCTCTACACACGATTTCCCTTTCCCCCTCCCCGTCTCCCCCCCCCATAATGATACCAATGACACGAGAACGTAATACACACCTTACGCAAACTCCCCCGGCCGCGCCGCTACTAATCATGTTGAAACTCAAATAAAATACGCGAAAGCAGTCATGATCGGTCCCGCGCAGAGTCGCTACGTATACCTTGGACTCGAGAAGGAAGAAGCAAATTTCGTGGGGGGTATTAGAAATAGAATCGTTCTTCTTTCCTTCTAGCCGTACAGAGTCAATGCATATGGTAATTGATTCCACTGCCCAATTCGCGTTACATGTGCGCGTCAAGGCGGCCGGCGACCGGGCCGGCAACATCTCCTCTACTACTGCACGCCTCCGCGAGGCACCGCTCCGTGGTACTGCCAGTGTTTGCTGAAAAACCAAAACCCTCGGCCCGCCGAGCGCACACCCTCCACACACCGCCGCGTCGCCGCGGGCGTCGTAACTGCTTTCTATATATTATTTCGTCTTTCGCGTTCAACTTGCTTGTCGCGCCTGATTTTTTTGCGTTCCTTTTGCAATCATGCGTCGTGCGTCCGTCGCTGGCTTGTCTCCGCTTCCAAAAATACGCTAATCTACGTAGTTGGACCACGCGGGGCGGTATTCGGGCGTGTTTGGTTCCTGTTTTCTGAATCCCGTCTCCCTTCAAGTTGTTACGCTTCGATTCAGGTCTTTCAGGCAATCGATTCGAAGGTCGCCATTCAGTGATTCCTTAATGTCTGAATTGTGTACATCTTGTCTGCAGTACGGAGCAAATTTTTACACACTCAGTCCAAATTTAACTATGGACAATTGTCCACAAATTGTCCAAGTGGAGCTCACTCGCAGGGTCTTGGGTTTCGGTGACCCGCCAACACCCCCAGAGCAAATTCACCGCAGTACCCACTGCAAAGGCAAATGTAGACGAGATTGTGCAGACAAATTGTGTAGAAACACCAAATACGCCCGTCTCCTTGTCACAGAAACCTTACTCTGGAAATGCGGACGCTACAAAGCCTTCAAAATGGAGTTAACACCTCGCAGTCAATCACATCATAGGCACAAGGACCCCCTTAGCCCCATGCCAAAAGAACAGTATCAACCAAGCTATTTTACGGAAAATAACAGTGGATTCACGTCAGACGGGTCTGCTGGGTGGGGTATCTGACTAGGCCGAGCATATGAAGAGAGCTTCGGACGCGGATCGTCAATTCAGTCGTCGCGGAGAACATCGACACCGCCATGGCGGACACGGAGACGCATTATAATTACCCGGCCGTGCTGGAGGCCGACAATTAGATTCTATTTATCGTTCTGATCTCATTCTATTGATGTGCGCGCATCGTGGTCTGTCGAGGAAATGGACAAATCTTCCGCGTCGTTGCAAGGGCATGGTGTCGAGGCAAGAGAAGTATGTTTGCAAGGGGAACAAGGTTAACGAGATGGGAACAGAACGACAAGTAAGGGCGTAATTTGGAGAAGAAGAATATACACACACACCCTGAATAATGCACTTTCTTTCGATTGTCCTACCACCCATCCTTGTACCCACCTTCATTAATGCTCTGTGGTGTAATTAAGTATCCCTCATCGTCCGCCGACCAAAACGTGGATCTGTCAATAAAAGGTCTCGGTCAGCGTCCATAAAGGAAGGAGATGGGATGGGAAGAGAAGACAACGCACACAGAAGCGCGCGCGGGCGATACGTATGCGCCGAAGGGACGAGCAATGCTGGACATCCTTAATCCAAAGCTCAGTTCTTCCGCCGCCGCGCAAGCATCGCTCATCGTACAATCAATCACTGGAATTACGGTTCCGTCAGCGTCCATGTAAGGGATGAGAAGGAAATGAAAAGGAAACGAAGACGTCGCAGGGCTCCGACCTCCACTCACAATAAAATTAAGTTTTCAAACAAGGAAATTCAATCCGGTGGAGGCCAACACGAAATGGAGGTATCAAGCCAGGAGACGGGAAAGGGGACGAAGGGTGCGGCCTAACCAGCTGCGGATGCTAGAGAAGGCCGCGACTTTCGAAACGCGCACCAAAAATGGCGGTGGGATAGCGGACTGCCCGCTCTTCCCGCTGGCGCAGACGCAGCGGAATCGACGCGCGCGCGTCGGGGTCCGTCGGTGAGACACACGTCTCCCGCGCTGAGGCGGAGGGTACGCCGATTGTACTGTGCACTGATCTTTGGGATAGAGGCGCTGAGGGTTCTGTCGTGTAATTCAGTACTCGAGTCGTCGGTGCATCAAGTAGCAAGGGGGAAATTATATGTATGCGTATGTTTGCAGTACGCTAATCTTTCGGAAGGGAGGGATAGAGGCGAGGGAAGGAAAGCAAGGGGTTAGTTAAAGTCAAGGCAAAAGATATATCATGTACGCACCTTGAATTACGAATTAAATCTTTTTCGTTCCTCCCATCACCGACTCTGGTACCCCTGCGTGTCAGGCAAAAAAGCGAGAGCGTAGCACCGGGTGAGATGGGATGTGTCTTCTCCCATCGGCGGCGGCGAGATGATATTTCGTGGGTGGCGCGTAGGCAGTTACGCTCCCAGTAAGCTTCGCTGACAAAACATTGCCACCGCCGAGGCCTAGGAGATGGAGGATACGCTATGATCATTCTCGGACATCAACGCAGGGAGGTCAACGAACTGGAGACGTACCTCTTGCGCCAAGCTCAGCGTTCTCCGCATCCGACGCCCGGCACCCGGTAACGCGAGCGATGCAAGAGATCGCGCGTGTGCGCGTTCTCTTTGTGCCGCTGCGTCTACCCGATTCTACGGCGGCTCGGTGGCGGCCCAGGCGTTGCTTCCGACTCCCCCTGCGCGGTACCCCCATCCGACCTCCTTCTCCGCCTTTCTCGTGACCCGACCTAGCTTTCCCCTCGCAATGCCGCCCGCGCTCGATACCTTGCCTTCAACACAACGTTCGAAAGAGATTTGAGCGCGGACGAGTTGACCCCACGATTGCCGACGCAACGGGGATAGGGCGGACGACGCGGAGAGGGGCGCGCGCGGCGACGAGGCGCGGGTGGTTCGTGCGGGGAAGCGAGGGGCGTGCGTTTACGGGACGCGAGATCGGCGTAAGAGGGGCGCGTGGACGTGGACGCGAGAACGGAGTAGAATCTAAAGGGCCGGCGGCGTCAGTACGTGGCGGAACGTGAAGGGGAAAGAGGAGAGGGCCATGCGTGTGAGAGATCCGCAGGCGCAGAGGGGCGATTGAGTCAATCGATGCCACTGCGATATTTTGGGGAAAAGTCCAAAGTGCGGAAAGATGAAGACGCACCAAGAATTATGCTAATGCCACCTTCAAAACCCGCCCCCTTGCATGAACCTTGGCGCCATCCCCATCCCAACCTCCTTCTCCGCCTTTCTCCTGACGCACGATAGCTTTCCCCCTCGCAACCTTCCCGCACTCGATTCGCTTGCATTTAACACGACATTCGAAGGAGATGTGAGCGACGCAACGAGGCCGCGGACGACACGGAGAGGGCGCGCGGCGACGATGCGCGGGTCGGTCGTTCGCGCGGGGGAAGTGGGAGGCGTGTTGGCAGCGGTGCGTTTGCGGGACGCTGAATCGGCGCGTGGACGTGGATGCGAGAACAGAGTACAATCTAGAGGGCCGGTGGTGTCAGTACGCGGTGGAACATGGAGGGGAAAGAGGAGAGGGCCACGAGGAGGGGAATGCAAATGGGCATGCGTGTGAGACATCCGCAAGCGTGAATCAAAGGGGGCACGTCGGGGAGAACGTTGCCACCGCGATGTGTCATCTTGTAGAGAAAGGGAAAGAACCAAAAGATGAAGAAGATTCAGCCCGCGCTCAGTGGCACTGACATTCAAGGAAGATGTAAGGGCGGACGACGCAACGAGGATGCGGAGGACACGGACAATAAGATCTCCGGGAGGGCGCGCGCGGCGACGGGCGCGGGTGGTTCGGGCGGTTGGTGCGGGGCAGCAAGGGGCGTGCTTGCGGGGCGCTGGGTCGGGCTCAGAGGACGGTGCAGGCGAAACAAGACTCCGTCGGAGGATTTGAAGACAACGTCGGCGTCGGGGAAGTCGACTGCTGCTCGATGCTAGTCTTGGGTATTTGTGAAGAAAGTTTCAGAACATTTGGGCGAGCCTGAGTGCTAGTACGATTGCGCGTCGGCCATTTGAGATCGCGGTGGGAGGGGAGAAGGAGTACGTTATGTTGGCTGATCCTGATGCCATCAAATGCCTGCCTCCTGCCACCATCAACCTCTCTGGGTGTACTGCAGTCAATATAGCGGAAATATCTGCGAGAGTATTCCGGGGCACCTGCCCCTCGAATGAGCTTCAAATGGGCTTCCCGGCCTTCTTTACCCAAGCCCTTGGACCGGGGTTCGTGCGCATGATATCTATGGCATCGAAACTCTCACCACCAACACCGATATTCTGAGGCCTCTCATTTGCACAACGCGCTAATCGCTGCTGTTATGCTGATCTTTCAAAATAAACTCCAACGCGGACATTCCCAATAATAATGTTCAGCTTGAAGTTCATACTCGGCCCGCGCGACCTGCTGTCCTTGAAGGTCACAGGGGTCGTGAGAAGCTGGCAACGCTCAAGGAGGCGAATCGCAAGAAGGTTATGGACGCTCCATCCAGCGGAATCTTTTGGAAAGAAATTAAAAAATTGGCCGATCCCAAACCGGCGCCCATCTCCGTCACGGCATCGAGTCTCAAAGAGGTCTTCGAAAAGCGGCTCAACCCCCCAGAGACTCTACCGCCTCAGTTTGACGCCACCCAACACGGTATCAACAAAATTCTTGCAAGTCTGATTCCGCCAGAAACCAAGGATTCCACACCTGAAGGTTTTTTCACGGAAAGGTGGAATACTGTTGACATGGGTCGTCTCAAAGACCATCTGCGGGAGCACTCTTCAGACAGTGCTGAAGGTGAAGACCAGACCTCATATTCCGACCTTCTGGAAATCCCGAACGAAGACCTGGCATATCTGTTCAATGAATGCACGGCGCGTGGCGATGGCCCTTCAATTTGGTTCATCTCGGCGGTCATTGGGATTCTGAAGCGTTTGAAACCAGGCGAAAATCCAGACAGCTATAGATTGATAGCGCTCGAGAGCTGTTTCCTTAAAGCGCTCACAATCCTTATCCATTGGCGAGTATTTGAGTGGGCCGAGGCTCGCGGAATCATACCACCCGGACAGAATGGTTTCAGGCCAGGTTATCGCACTAATAACAATCCATTCATTCTCCGCTGCCTAAAGGAATGGGCAAGAGCTCACAACTATACTCTGTATGTTGCCTGTGTCGATTTCACGAATGCATTCCCCTCCACGGATCAGCCAACTCTTTGGTTGAAATTATTCCGGCTCGGCATGGGAGGCAAAATATTCGACTGGCTACGGATGTTGTACAAGCGGATGGACTATTATGTGCGTCACGGGGACACGGAATCATCCCATTTCAGGGCACTGGTTGGCCTCCTTACCGGGGACCCCGCTTCACCGACCCTCTGGAATATTTTCCTCTCCGACCTAATCCTGCTCCCTGATTTCGAAGATGTCTTTCTCGCCGGTGTCCGCATCTCCTTGATGGCTCAGGCCGACGACCTTTTGATGGTCTCTCTATCTGTTCGTGGCCTCCGCGTAAAACTCGGCACGTTGGAACGCTGGTGTGCGGTTAATTTTATTCTTGTCAACTTGGTCAAAACCATCATCTTGATCTTTGGCCCGTACAAGACTCCGCTACCCACTTTCGAACTAGGCGGTACGATTCTCTCTGTCAAAACAGACGAGAAGTACGTGGGTATCAACCTCCGAACAGATACGCGGAATATTTTAGCTGATCATTATGACGCCAAAGCACGGACCGCGCGCTACTGTGGGCATCGTATCATGGCAATTGAAGACATGACCGGCCGGTTAACTCCTAAAGAACTGAAGCAACTATACATGGCTCGCGTCGACTGTCACCTGATTCACGGTTGTGAAGTCTCGCCCGACAGTGAAGATGTTCATGTCAAGAACCTAGCCAAAGTTCAAGTTAACTTTCTACGCCGAATGCTCAATCTCCATAGCCGATCCTCAATTGTGGTGCTATTTACTGAAACCGGGATAATGCCTATACGAGTTCGACGTTTCCTGCTCGCGCTGAGTCACCTGAAATATCTCCTTGGGCTGAAGAAGGACACTTACGCCAGCGCCGCTCTTAATAGTTCTATTGAACTCAACGGCAAGGGCAAAAAGTCCTGGACCAAGGATCTGATCAAGGCTGCTACGCGACTGCCATTTGATTGTCCTGAACTTGTGGTAACTCACTCAACCTCAATCGAGGACATCGAGGACTACGCCAAACTCGTTCATAAAATCAATCTAGAATGGCTACAAGGAGAACTCAATTCGTCCGAGAAGCTCTATTTGTTACATGGTCGACGTGAACCCCAAAAGGACAAGCCACCGACACAAGTCACTTCCTGTATGCGGCATTATCTATCTCTGGTGAAGACTCAAAAACATCGGGAGGCACTAACCTCTCTGCTGCTTTCAACTCACCTATTAGCCGTGGAAATCTTGCGATATGTGGATCATGCACATCAACCAGTGGACCGAGCGGATCGGCTCTGTAGGTTTTGCAGAAGAGAAGTTGAAACTCCGGAACATGCCTTGATCACCTGCGTTGCCTCGAGCGAACTGGTAGATTTGCGAAGGATATTCTTAACCAAACTATTCTCTGAGCTACCAAACCTACAAGGCCAAATGGCCGAACTCTCCAACACAGAGTTCCTGAAAGCCATTATCTATCCAAGAGCCACGATTGCCCTGGTTGCGAAGTATGCATTTGATGTCCTGGAACTATTTTACGCCGTACCCGTGTTCCGTCTAGCTGCTTGAGAGGTTTCCCGTGCTAATTCTTTTCGTCTTTCAGCGTTCTTTTGGTTCTACCGCGGCGTGTGCAGCAAACGCGACCGTGAGCTCGGCTGAGGTGATTCTGGAGGGCCCAGGGACGATGGTGTATTTTACTTAGTGCTTTGTACACCGGGAGAATTCCTGGAAACCGGCGTTCATGAGTTGGACCGTGCCGTGTAATCCTACCTACCTACCTACCTACCAACCCCTAAAATCTCCCCCCACGGCGCCACACAATTCCCATGCACCGCCGAGCATTGGTGATTCCATACGGAAGGACCATTGCAATTCAGCGCCTTCGAATTCTCCGACAGTCAAAGAATGTATTTCACCATTGTCCGTTGAACTCCTCGAAGCTTTTCTGAGAACACTTTTTTGTTGATCAGCTCAGGCGAACACCCCAGGTCACAACGCGCGGGTACGGAACCGCTTATTTGACTGGAAAATAGTATTCATCATTCCAGTGCTGCTCGGCGCTCGTCCAAGGTGTGGTCCACAGCACCGCGCTATTCATGCGGCCGAATTCTTGGAACGGAACACACGCCTTGCACACACGTCCTGGCTGCAACGCATTCAAACATCTTCCATTCCCTCATAGAACCAGTCTCCGAGTCCCTCTACTCAAAAGCCTCCGAGCTCCCATCCCAGGATCGATCATTGAATTCTTAGGCATTCCGGAAATATGGGCACCGGTAAGTATGTTGCCCAGCCGTTTGTACCACGAAACAGTGACCGGGCCCGTGACCCAGCCACCCGTGCCACAGCCACCATTTCATGGTACGAGACGGCCAAGAGACGGCTGGGCAACATACTACAACGAAAGTCTGAAAATGGTAACAAATGAGGACCAGCGACGGATTCACGGATAATGTGTATGCGGGGGCCGAAGTTTATAACATTGAATGAAACATACCTTGTTTGCTTGTTCAAAGCGAGAGGACTATAAGAACAAATAAGGTGAAAGAGAAGGAAATGAAACATAATAGAAAAGCGACACCGGAATCAATACCACCCGGTCCAAGTCGAGAAGTTAAGCGAGCCGAGGTCGAGCCGAGTTAATGGCTGGGCATAGTCGACTGGTCAGGGTAAGTGATGGATAATTAAATTCAATAACAAGCGGAGAGAGCGGGTTCACCTGGAGCTATACGGACATAGTAGTTGAGGGACATTACGAACAATTGCGTGTGGCCACCACGAAGTCCGTCCGTGGGAGTTGCGAATAGGTATGCGCGACACGAAGAGGAGATTCCGTGCTCAACGATCAAGGAAGGAAAAGGTAAATCCAAAGATAAGGGGAGTAGCTTCCAGAAACAAAAAGCAAGCGAATCCAATGTTTGACAGCTAGCCCGCCGAGTTAACACTCTCCTTGAAGCGAAGCTGAGCGCAGGCGTGAAAGGCGCTGCCATCAAAACGTGCCGAGTTTTGCACATGCTAGTAAATCACTGTCAAAGAACAGGTCAAAATAGCCCCCGCGCCGGCATTTCCACTCGTCGCTCAATTCTTCATAGAAAACTCTGAAGATATTTGAGCTTACTGTTGACGATCTCTGGCTGCTTCATGAATGTTTCCAGAATCTTATACAACCCGACGAAGCCAGAAAGAACCCATCAGAAAAGCTTTGCATATATGTGGGGTAATGATACTAGACTATGGCACATTCAATCTTCACGTCATCGATGCGATCAACCCGGGACCCGACCTCACCACAGCTCTTCCTTCGACCTCTATCCTAGGCCTCGTTTCCCCGTCACGATGGACCCTATGGATATCGACAACGGCGTACCAGCGGCTTCTGCCGCAGCGCTTCCCCGTGCTGCCCGCGGGCCCGTCCGGTTAGGCAACCTCTTGAACCCTTATTTCACGCGCGCCGATTCCCGCCAGCTCGACGAGACCGTCGACGAGTTTCTCGCGCGCCTGCCTCCGCACCCCATCTCCGCAAACACCGACACTCTGCCGCCGTGGTACTGGATCGCCAACCCGCACGTCGG
This sequence comes from Mycena metata, assembly GCA_029378385.1. Lineage (NCBI taxonomy): Eukaryota > Fungi > Basidiomycota > Agaricomycetes > Agaricales > Mycenaceae > Mycena > Mycena metata. The sequence continues at coordinate 200,573 of JARKIB010000174.1, read as the reverse complement.
GCTCGAATACTATCGCCAACAGGAGGACCTCGACGCCCTGAAGAGACAGGGCCAAGACTTGCTGGACCGCTATTGCGAGAGAAAGACTCCTGGGAATGCCTTCTTGCCTAGGCATGTTACTGCGGAGCTCGAGAAGGAGATTGCTGAGCTGGCTAAGGCGACGGGCATGGTGGCCGGGAAGGTCTGTCTTTATTCCTTATTCCCCGTCATGCTATATTCGGTTACTAATCTATGTGCTCCAGTGGATGCTCTTTCCGACAGTCGAGGAGGTGAACGAGATATGGGCCCTCGTGGCCAATGCGACGGCGAACAACAGGCTCGGGATCGGCACCAAGATCGCGACGGCCGGGAAGGAGGAGGGTGATAGGTGCAGGCTGATTTGCGTGTACACGCGCGACTTTACGGACAAGGAGGACGTCGAGCGCGTCTTGCTCGAGCTGGTCAGGATGGGATTCGTGCCCGCGGAGAAGGGTGGCAGTAAGAGCAAGGGCAAGGGGATCCACTACAAGTGCGATGCGTATACGCACTTGGATGTATACGCTGGGAACGGGTACGGGCTGCGTCCGAGCATTTATTCCAGCGCGCAGATGCTTCCTTATCATTTGAAGCCGTGAGTGTTAGGATGGTGATATTAGGCCATCCCTTATATGTACTCAGTCTTTGGTCATCTATCAACCAAGTGGCCGTTTATGTGGGCCTATGCTGGTCTATAATGGACTATACAAGTCTGGCTCCCTCTCTATCCGTCTTTCATTTTGCACACTTTCGTGACTTGAGTCTCAGAGACCAAAATAGTTTTCCGGTGAAATGACTTACAAAAGTTATGTAGAATTATTTGAAGCCGCTTCCAACCTCTTCGGGTCCGTTCGGTGGCCAGTCGTGGCATTGGGAGTTCGCTTCAGCTTCAAGCTTGAAGCTACTTGAAGCTGTATTGAACAACGGTTGAGTAGAAAAGTTCTTAGCCTCGATGTCAGGCCTGCACCTGAGTCAGTTCTTTGGAGGTGTTTAAGACTACTAGCGAGGCAGCCACAGTGGGCGCGAAACGCTAAGTACAGACTAGCTCGTGGGTGACTCGGAAGCCGTAGACTAAATGAGCGCTCCGGGTTTAGTTCAGTCGGCAATCTTGAAACTGTCAAAAACAGCGCCCGTCGGCAATATTACCACACTTTGATCTTGCCACGTCGCTCCTTCTTCCTTTCCCCCACCATCGTGTCGCCTTTTACCGTCGACACTCTGGCTCCCCTTCGCTGTGGTGCTCCAAATGACTCAACCAGTGAATGTTAAACCCTAGTTACTCCCTCTCAAGGCACCTCAAGGTCTCTCAAGCTAACAACACGCCAAGCGACCTTAAACACAAAGAATTCACAATTCCGCCGTTCAATTGAAGAATCAAGTGGTTCATGTCAAGTCTCGAGCCCTCTAAGATCCTTGAGACTGCTTCAAGACCTCCAAACTCCAGGACAAAACTTCCTCACTCGCAACTCCCAAACCACGCAACCTCAAACCATGCAAGTAGTCCCGACTCAGCAAATCTTCCCGTCCAATTCCCGGCTCAAGAAGGTTCGTCGCGTTCCTCAGGTTCCCACAGTCCGGTGCGGACTTGCATGTTACTGACTTTTTTGAGTGGGGTACGTTGTCCCTGTCCTTGATTACCTGTATCGTACTTGTCGATTATAGTAGTTGCTTGCAATTTTATTGTTCAAATCTCCCAAAATTGTGCGCAATCCATTTCGATATAACAACTATCAGAGCTATACTGGCTATGCACTCTCTGTTTCTCATAGACGTGGCCCTAGTGATATTCCTGCTACGACAGCCCCCCTTGATGTAGTTGGCCTCGTATCTTGCGCAAACTTTGGCTGATTTCCACAATCCTTGGGCTACTAGAAAATATAAATTTTTGACATTCCAAATCTGAAGAGACTTAAGCAATTGGGCAAGCAAGGTATGGCCAGTTACTACAGGTGGGGGTGTAGTATATGTAATGTAACTAGGAACGAATGTGAGGGACACACCCTCAGCGAACGCGTAAAGGAACGAACGCCGAGTGTGACGTCCGTGAGACGAATAAGGAAAGCCCGAAAGAAAGAGGCGGAGAGGGAACGAGATTGTAAATGAACAACCATATTCTAACAGCGCAGGCAACTTAGAAGCTTCCCGCTGCTTGTCCGTCGATTCCCGTGCAGTTCATTAAAGCCTCGATGATAGGTTTCTTTTTATTTTTGATCAAGATAATGTCCGCACTAGCAAGAAAGCTCAGTCTTAGAAAATGGAAAGAGCGAGTGGGACGCACTAGATGGCAAGATCGTCTTCGTCGTCCTCGCCTGTATCAATGCCGTCATCATTTTCAGCAAGTTTAAGGTTCAGGTTCTCCAATAGATCATCCATGCCGTTCGAATTCTATACCAATTGCCAACAAGTCATGTCATGTCAAATGAAATCCAAACAACTTTTGCACAGTACACACCCAAATAACCAAGATGGATTGGGTACTCTTAGTTGCATACTCTCTCAACAAATCACCAATGCAATCGACGTCTGCGTCGTCACCCGTGCTGCAAGAGGTATCGGGAACCAATCCCAAGGATGCAGCCAAGGGAGCGGCTGTAGTGTTTGCGGGAATGCATATATTGGTTTTGATATCCGGTGTGCATACGACGATGAGGCCGAGGTTGAGGGCGCCAAAGACCTATTATCAATTTGGAGGTGAGACAAGCAATTTGTCATCAGTGAGGTGTTACAAACTGAGGGAATGCAGCTCTTACGTGGGTCTATATTCACGTCTTCCTCGCTCAAATTATGCTGCTCGTGCGGAAATGTGGCCGTTTCAGGAAATCTCGATCGCCATCGAAGATTTTGATAGACGTACGGTTGCTCTACTTTTTTTCCATCCACAGTGAGCATCAGCGCTCGACTCACAATCGTGGTCTTCGTATGTTCCCAGCCCTCTGCTACTTAATTTTGGTACTAACAGGTCATTCTCCAGGGGCCCCGGGAAAAAGCCGTGGCGTGCCGTGGCGTGGCGTGCCTGCCGTGGCAGTGTTGGTGTGTCCCGGTGTAAGACTGAAACAGTCTGTGAGTTGTTCTCAGGTCTCAGGGACACTCTCAAGCTGCACTCAAGGCATTTCTTTCATTACCCCATGGATTTCCTGTATCAAAGTTTAATTGATATTCTATAAGTTAGATGGTGTTATTAATTATTGACGCGGAGGCATTGATATTGTCGTCTACTCCGTCTTCACAATGGTTATTCGGACTCAGGGTGCCTTGAATTGTGTCGTAGCGGCCTATTCACATTGCTCAACTGCCCAAAGAGAGCACTCCACCCACGGCAGGTACTCAAAATTATCTGAATGTTCATTTGGATTCTCGTTCCCCGGGGGGACTTGACCGTTCTGCGGTATGGCCCAGGATATTGAAGCACTTGTAGGTCTCCTAAATGTACGATACTGCGTAAGTCATACAGTGCCAACAATCTTTCCTGTAAGCCTGGAATTTCCGAGTCGGATGCAACCCGAGCAGAGGACCCATACCAGATCTGTTAACCTGCGATTCCGCCGATTGCCAAAGGGAGTTCACACACATTCCACTAAGGAAATCCACTACACTTCGTCAAGCTCATCCATTGAATCGAGGTAAACAGTGTTTGAATAACTTTCTCACGGTTGAAATCCACCGGTCAAGACTTGACACAAACTTCCGGCCTCAAGTATATCACCTATCATGTCCATAGTTTGTTTGCGCAGGCCTCGAGAGGTTTTCAATAACCTCGTAGAAAGCCCTGGGTCCTTATCCCGTCGAAGTTCTCGTCCATCAACGTGTTCCCAACTTATCCCGATGTTTAACTAAAACAGGTATTTCAATGAATGAAATGGGAGCCAACATACCCCAGACATGCACACACTGCGTACTGGTGCAAGGACTACGCCACGGTGGTTCACGGCTCATGCCACGGCAATGCACGGTACGCCACGGCAGTGCACGCCACCGTGCACCTGTGCCGTGCAGTGCCGTGCAGCACCGTGCAGCGCCGTGCTGGCTCATAATGACCCACATTCACCGTACCGCATTTAGTACTAACCCTACATGACATTTCTTAACCTCTCAAGCTCAACGAGTTGTCGGGCACTCAACGTTCTCCTGGGTTAGGCCTGAGGTGCTTATTACCGAACTTTCTAAACTCGGGCCCACTCTCCCAGTAAATTTGCCATTGAGATTTGTCGGTCCCAGCATATAGATTCTGAAGACATAACAAAGAACCATGCCACTTCCGCAATTCCAGTGTGCACGCGGAAGTATGGCCGTTTTAGGAAATCTCGATCGCGCTAGAGAATTTTGATAGCCGTTCGTTTGCTTTTTTCCATCCACGGTGGGCACCAGATCTTCGACTTGACAGCACCATGGTCGCCATCCACACACGAGACGCAAAGAATGAGTCCGAATTTATTTACTTAGATTACGTCGATTTGCAAAGTTTGCTCCAGACAACTATTCACTAGGCACTGCAAGCACGATCGGCTTCATGTGAAACAATGCTGAGGTTTGAGCCCAAACAGTTCAGCACGATGTTCCTATTTTCATGCAGTAAATTCACCGCTACTTAGATTGGGAACATTCGCATCCCGCCGTACGGATCCAACCTGTCGAAAATCATCCACCAATCGACATTTTTTGATGCGGCAATTGCACCACTGACCCAACTCCTGATGTCTTTCCCAAATGACCATCCCGTTGTCAACTCATATACCAGGGTTTTCACCGAGCTCGCGATGCCTGGTAGCAGACCGCATTAGAGCCGGGAATCCTAACTGGTGGAGGAACACTTGGAAATCCCGCGCTGCTCGAGTGATCGCTAGATGTCGTGTTCGATGTTGCTGCAGAGGCCGTTCCCGACGCTGCCAGTGACGAGTGGTGGCACCGCGTTCTGTCCGTGGCTCGAATTCCACCGTTGCTGTTGACCATTTAGCTTGAAGAGCCATTGAACCTGAATGGTGATATGTATGAAGATCTTGGACAGGGCGCTATCATTCGGGTTTCCTACGGCATTTTTAGCGTCCCTCGGGAATTTTAAATCCAACCATACTTCCCCGACCCTGCCTATCGTCCCCGTACAGCCGTACGCCTCCGCGAACCCGACACGGTACAGCCCCCCATTCCAATCGATAATCTGCCTGGCATCGAGGAGCTGCCGGCCAAAGCTCGGTCCAGACCGGCCAGCGAGCATGAAGACGCTCCTGCACCAAAACACCAGGCTATGTCTCGCACAGATCCAAAGGACCCAAAAGGGAGAAACTGGTTGCTGTCCCCGTTGATGATATTGTGACATCGGGGCCAGGTTGGATTACAGTCGATGTACCAGGCAGTGATACCTAGTGGATCCGATGTGGAAATATCTTTGTATCTTCGCTGAACGGATCTGTGTCATTTGAATGAAGAAAGATCCAGGATGTGAAGCAAACTACTCAAGTGCTCTAATCCCAAACCTCCCATCTCTTGACCATTTATGTTGAGAGCCCTCCTTCGGTGTTTAAGCACGTAGACTCAACAGCGCACGAAAAGAATAATCGACCGATGTTCCGGTTCAGACGGTTGACACATCGAGACCAGGTCAGATCAGGCTAAAATGAAGAAGGATGGTGATTAAAACATGAAAGGCACGCATACCAGTGGAATTAATGGAGTCATTCACACATGAACACGACATGAACACTAAAAATGTGAATACTCAACCGTGGGAATTAAAATTCTGACCACGAATATAAGTCTAATGAATTCTGATTTGAGTATTGTTGTCATTCCACGAAACCAAGGTCATCCCGAGCAGTCTTTCTACGCAATAACATCGGACTCCCCAAAAGTACCTACAAAAGCCTCACGGTGCCACGTCGGGACACGCCAGCACTGCCACTGCGGCACGCCACGCCACGCCACGCCACGGCGAAAACCCGGTGCCCATTCTCCAGGGTTTCTTGCGGCATATGGTGCACCATGGTGTTCAATATTTTGCCGCACCTGCTGCAACTGCAGCACCAGCTCCTGGGTTGTGTAGGGCGCTTCCATTCTGTGTGCCCTCCATCTTGAGTCCTGAGAGTTTCTGATTCAACAAGTATTTCTTCCTCCCTCCGTCTTCTCGTTGGCGGCCAACATCTATTCCACAACATCTATTCCAGGGAGTATTACAGGCTACATGCAGAGTAGCAGTTCCCAGTTACACCCTGCACACTCAGCCGGTGTGTATTCTGTAGGAAAGGACATGGCCGACAACTGGGAAGCCGTCAAACACAGCACTCGAATCTGTCAGGGCATTATGATTTACGACCAAGACCTGCACGCTTGTTGCTCACGGCCTCCAATTTGAACCAACTGGGTGAAGCACACAATTGATAAGGTGAGCCATACATAGCCAGAAATCTTTGGAGAGAGAAAGCACAATTCCAAGCGCGTTGAAGGAGAAACACGTCTAGAATACGACAATTCAACCGTGGGAATGCAATTGATGGCCAACTAAACAAGGCAAAATCTCATTCCACAGGCTGTATTTAGAGGTGCGGTTTGCAACGGGGGGTAAACTATGTCACTGGATAGCATCCTAGCCCCCAAAAACCAAGTTCCCGAAAAAAGCCTCCAGTGGCACGTCGGGACACGCCAACACTGCCACTGCGGCACGCCACGCCACGGCATGCCACGCCAAAAAACCGGTGCCCATGCGCAGAGGAGCGCGGAGAACGCCCATGGTGGCAACTCCGCTGCAAAGCGTCGCTGCGCCCGCAGAGCTAACGACCGGGGCGTACGTGACGAAGAACGGCGGCGCCTCATGCCCCATACTCCCAGCTCTGGAGCTGGGACCTGCTGGCGCGGTGGCGAACGCCAAGACTGTGGAGGTGGACGCGATGGCTCGTGGTGGGCGGCTTGCGGTCCGTGTGTCGCTGCTGAAGAAGGCGGGGCCGGCGCGGCAGTCGAAGTACACGCCATACACCGCCGCGGCGACGCGAGAATCAGTCGCGATATGGAACGGCGTGCGCGCGCGAGATGGCCGGGTACGACGTCAGTATATACGCCACAAGGAAGAAAGAAAAAACAAAGTCTGGAGAGGCCGCAAGAAAATCGGGGAACGGAAGAAAGTGAAGGTAACGAGAGAAAGGAACGGAGGAGGGAAGCACTGAAAACTCACGCATGTGCATAACCCGCGCGCACACGTCGAATTTGTATGTACGTGCTTGCGCCACGCAAGGTGTCCGAGAGGACTACGGCCGGGGCGTTCCCCCACGTTCGACGCAGGTTGACGGATTGGACTATTGAAGTATCAGCAATTGGGCTCGGCATCGCGAAGGTGCAGCGCATGTACGAGACTTGTTGTCGAGCACAAGCCGAGTTCCAAAGGGTACCCGAGACGAGATGCGCTTCGTAGCTACGCAGAACAGGCCTAGGTGCGGCGAAGACCAAATAGGTGGCCAAGAGCGCGAGGGATGCCGCCGCACGACGTTGAAGTTACGGGGCGATGGGACGGATCCTCAATGGGAGAGAAAAATCAGCGACGAAAAAGAGACGTGGCGGCGCTGCCAGTGATCGTCGCAGCGTCGACGCCGGCACTACACAGCAGGTGGACAAACGCGCCGTCGGCATCCGGAATAGCGGGAGCAGATCTCGAGATACATTGGGCCGGGCCAGGTAAGTAGTTTGGGTGTAATTAAAAGTCGGGTGCGTCGATGGTCGACCTGACCTGGACTGCAGGATCGTTTCAGAACGAGCACATACAAGTCATTCCGACACTGACCTTTTCAGCGGAACTCCAACACCCTCCCGCTCAGTGTCCCTAAATACCACCCCAAAAGCAATCCTCCCAGCCCATCGTACAGGAAGACGCCGAGCAATGTATTTCGTTTTGTGTACAGGGTTGCGTTCCGCGCGCCGCTCTTCATCAGCCACTTGAGGCCGGCCAGAACGGCGAGGACGACGCGGATTTGGGAGCTAGCATGGAGGAACTGGTTCGATGCGATGGGCACGTATGCCGTTGCGAGGTCTAGATAAGTATATTGTGTCTAAGCAAAGGTGGATGTTTCTGAGGGGTATAAGGGATAGCGTACATGCCAATCCAAGCGCAGTCGTCGTGATTCCGAGGGGGGGAGACGTCCTCGGGTGCTTGCGCCGTAGGTTTTGCGAAAAGCAGGCGGAGTCCCAGCGTCGTCAGTCCCAGCGCGTGGAGGAGGATTGGCCATGGAAGGAGGATGGGGTAGAACAGCATTCAGGCGAAACGGGTCGTGGGCAAGATAGACTAGAGTAGGGCCAGCGGATGGTGGTGGCAGCGAGAAAGGAACGCCGTGATTGATGGCGACGCTTGCACAAACACCGCTACGCCCGCATCCCGATTAGGAAGGTGGAGGTTTTCTTTTCTCTTTATTGCCCGTCGAAGCCATAAAAGAAATGTACACGGTACTAAGTGTCACTATTACTGTGCCTCACTGTGCTGACAGAGCCTGGAAGACGAGCACTCGAGGCTTTGGCGGCCGACACCGAATCATTTCACAGGTTTTTTATTCGCACGCGCTCCGTGGGGAGTGAGCCTGAGTAGACTGACCTGGGGGCTCCTAGCGCTCCAAAGAGTGCTCCCACTACTAGGCAATCATACCGCTATCCGCAACCCACAATAGAAAACAGTGCTGTCATTATCTTCTTCTCTGAAGTACTTGCGGGACAGTCAGGATTACATAAATAAAATTCAATTGAGGGAGCCACTCTGGACCGTAAATTCCCCTCTGTAATTGCCTCCGATCTCATTAGACCTGTTGAGCTAATAAGGCACCGAACACATCAGTCCCATGAGAATTCAACCCAACGATGATTAACTTTTCCTTCGGCCCAATACGTTGTAGACTGGCTTTGCGGGGAGGTGCATCCACTGAGAGGGTCGCTCGGTACAGGAAAACCTTCGAATGGTAATCGGCGCTAAGATTCCTGCTACTATGTGTCCGAGATACCCGGAATGTCAATAAGGGTCGCGATTCAACGGTCTCCATACGTCCCTCATGTCACACCCCCTATCTTTTCGCTGGATCCTCAACCGATTTTTAAATAACGAGTCCTTGGTAGCATTCGGGGTTTCGCTTGTCCGGACTCAAATTCAACATGTTCGGCTTAATCGCCCTATCTGGCGGAATGGCGGTGTTCAGTCGTGTTGAAAGACATATCTCCTTCGAGATCACTGGAACAGTGGCAGTGGAACACAAAAAAAACGGACAACGAGGCCGTTTGGGCGCCGGATCAATACCACAAGCTGGCAGGCGGAATTTTGATATATGTATAATTCACTACCGCCCGATGCCCTGATGCGGGCTCAAAGGCCGTTCGAAAACGCGTAGAATGCGCTCAGAATGCATGGTAAATTGCAAACGGTTCGCACTCGAGAGTTCGAGAAAGAAAATGGCGCGCCACCTTCAATCACCCGGCCGATCAAAGTTCAAGTTGGTTTATTTGCAAAGTGAACTGTTGCCGCGCTAACCGCTCCCGTTGCACGGCTTAAGGGCTGTTGCGAACGTATAAGACGGGAGCAATCACGGGGATGGCCAGAGTCCGGGTACTCCCCGTTCCGTCCTGCCTCTCTTTCCTTTCGATTTTGTTTACTGACAACCTCCACCTCTCCTATAAAGTTCATCCCATCCACTGACATCAACACAACGCCAACGCCAACGCCAACGCCAAACATAGCGCAACCCCACATCGAATTCTGAGTTTAGTCTTCGCCCATTTATTACCATTGTTTCGCCGCTGATCTTCCCTTCCCCCCTTTCTCCAGTTTCTCATCGCTCCACACTCAGATTCGAACATATGTGCGTCGTCTCTTGACCCCTTCCTCTGAATCAGCGGCTCAACACCCATCCCCGCAACCTGCATGGCCCCCCGGCCGCATGTTCCTGTACCCGCGATTCATCGAAGGTTAACGCGAGTTGTCGATAGAACGCTCATTTCGAAATTCATTTCCGCTGCCGGTCTGAACGTCCCAAGATACTTCATTCAAGACTTACAACCTACGTTCTCGGCAACAAATTTCCCACCCGAGGACGTTGATTCGGTGAGGGTATTCCTCCTTGCGGTTTGTACTTCGACTCACTAACGATGCGCAGCTGCTAATCTCTGTGCGTTTGTAAGTCCTGCGGCTCAGTTCCAGATGCATCATTGAAAAATTTGAACACGTCTGGCTCCCACGCGGCGAAGAGATGCACACATGACTTCGAGGGTGAGTATTTTCTCATTCCCGCTTGTCAGGTACTAACGCGCTGCTGTTGGCCCCCACACCATCCATCTTTCCTCGTCGGTAGGTACGGCACCGATCATTCCGCTCTCACTTACGGGGACAACCAATGTGTCGCATCCCTGGAACTAAAGTTCTAGCCGTTTATATTCCCTCTTTATCGAACCCGATCTGAATCCTCCTCTAGAGTCCTCAGCACCGCTCTTTCGACGCTAGCACCAACACAGCGCAACAGCACATCGGGTTCAATCTCCGCCCATTGTTCCTATTGTTTTGCCGCTGACTTCCACTTCCTTTTTCCCAGTGAAGCCCAGCCGCCCCGATCAAGTACATTTTAACCGTCCCACGGAGTGTAAGCACTTCTTGATTGCCTCCGGGCCGCTCTCTCGACTCATCCGCCTTGTTTCTTCATTATCCTACGAAGTATTGATAGTCCTCCAACGGTATTGGTCTTCCGGACTTCGAGGTAAGGTTTTTTTATGATCAAGTGAGGCTCAATTATTCTAAACAACACCATGGTGTCCTTCCGGCGAGGTACGCGACGTAGATGGGTCACTTTGGTCCCATATGTGAGTAGTACTCGCTCTACCTCCCCTTCTCTTCCCTTGAGCGGAGCTTGACTCCCCGTTCTAGTTCTAGGCACCTCAAACTTCTTCTATTACGGCTCAAATTCGAGGATAGTGAATACCGCGAGACACTAGGTACGTCCATCCTCCCGTACCGCTGTTGCGGATTTGGTTTTGCCCGGCATTCACCTTCGTTCATCTCATAACTCCCGACACGTACCGGGCCTTCCATCCCTTATTTAGCCAGGGGGTCCAACCAGATGCTGTCGAGGGAGTTTAGATGGGACCTGTATTAGCGTAGACAAAATTATAGTGCATTTTCTGCCAACAATTGAATGGCGACCCAAAATTAGTACTCGAAGCACTAGAAAACAGTGCTTCGGAGTACTGTAAATCAGTACTCGAGGTATTGTATAATAGTACCTCAAGGCACTAATATGCAGTGCGAAAATGAGAATAAGTACTACACTGAGTCGGAAAAAGTATTGGATCGCCGACTTCCCCGAAAAGATTGATCTGACGCTCGATCCGCTGGAGTATTTGACTAGGTCTGACGTGCCAAAATGACAGTGTAGAGGGTTTAGTACATGTATGTAAAACACCATAATATTTGGTTGCAAATTGGTAGCTATAGGAGGGATTTAGTCGTGTTGACTGATCCAATTATTAATCTGTTTTTAGTCAGCATGCAGAAATCGAGCTAGAAATGGCGGAGAGGAGCCAAATAAATTGCATAAAACTCATCAGGAGCTAGTAATGGGTCGCCCACCCTTTGCCTTCGATAGTTCTCGCACGCGGTTCGGCAGGCTGTCGTACAACCGATCAATGAACTCCTGATCAACATTCTCCCATTCCTCCTTCAAAGCGAGCCATAACTCCTCCGTATTCTTTGGCAATGGGTTCCTAGCGCGTGCCATGCGGTCGAGGTGATCCCAGAGATTCTCTATGATGTTCATGTCGGGAGAATTGGGGCACCAGGGCAGTAAATTGATGCCTTCGAGTTCGAGCCACCCTTGGGTGTGCTTCGATCGGTGCTTCGGGTTGCCGTCATGCTGAAAATAAATGGTCGAGCGGTCCAGGTTATGCTTGTCAAGGGTGCTGAGAAGGGATTCAGTGAGAATATTGGTGTAAACGAAGCGGTCCATGATGCCGTTAATGCGATGGAGTTCGCCGACACCGTATCTGGTGATGAACCCCCACACCATCACGCTGCCGCCTCCATGCTTGACCTTCTTTTTGGTGTATCGGGGGTCGTTGGCTTGTCATTTCTCCCTCCAACACCACTCGCGTTCATCTGAGCCCAATTTGGACTCGTCAGAATGAATAACCGCCCGCCAATTCTCCGCCGTCCAATAACAATGGCGCTCACCCCAATCCAATCGCTTCCTCCAGTGCGCAGCGGTGAGGAGGGGCTTGGACTGGCGCACATACACATTGAGCCCCTGTTTTTTGAGCGCTTTCGGAGTGTATCGACGTGGATGTGAGGGAGAAACTTCCGCTTCAAGTCCGATGCATTCTTCGCCATGCCAGAAGAGAGCATTCGCGCCGCTTTGCGGATGTCCCTCTCATCCAATTTGGATGGACGACCCTTCTTGTGTCTCTTGGACTCAAAACCATGGGTTGGACCATAGCGTTTGTTAATCCTGGACACCGTCGAGGGCGCGACATTCTCCTTGTCGGCAACCACTCTATTTGACATCCCTTCCTCTTTTAGTGCACCAATTGCACCTTTTTTCCCGGCAGTGGTGTCAGACATAACCAGGAGAAAGTCTCTGCAAAGTTTGAGCTGCAGGCGATGAGGCGTTGTGGTGGTTCGAGACGAAAGTTGTGGGGCCTTCCAAATGCGGAAAAAGAATTGGATCACCTGGTCGCGTTAATTGCATCATTGCTCGGCACTGGTGCCGTGTTCGGCCCGGTCTTTGTGGTGCTGAGTAGCATGGTTTAGAGCACTCCTGACTTTCCGCCTCCGATCAGAATCCAAATCCGGTAATAAACCTCGGCAGCCTCTCGGCGCCATCATTGCAATCAATAAGCGGTGTCTTCCCGTCAGCCACCGCACGGCGTAGTATCGCTCCTTGCTTCCATCCACCACCATCCCGCCCCACCTCACCGTCCGATTCTGCCTCTTCTGTGCCCTTTTTCCTCCTCCGGCCTCATTCCATCCTCAAGCAGGCCGCGTGTCGGCGACTCGGCATGCTCGCGCGCACTTCACGCAAGATGTTGCCGCGATGGCGGATTTTGTCCTATATACCCTCGAATAGCTTTAATCTTACCTTAATCCTCATCTAACTTCTCACCCTATACTTTTGTCGCTGAAATTGAAGCCCTTTCCTGAATTTTGAGGCTTGTAAGCACTTGGCACTCGCTCTGTTCACTGAGGCCCATTAGAGTATAGTTACATCCTTCCCGCACCTTGAAGAAATTCTACTGGTTTTCGCCCTTCCAAGTGCAAAGGCTTTGACAGCGCTTTGACTTGCGATTTCTGCAAGAATGGGTTTATTTATAGGGTGCCGAGCGGCCCGAACTCTCTCGATGCTGTGCTGCCGAAATTTATCGCCTAATTTGGATTCTGATCAGAGGCGGAAACTAACCAAGTGGTTTAGAGTGTCCATAATCCACTCTGAAGTTCAATCATTATATGGCTACTAGTTCTGTGACAACACCGCAAAGTTTTGAAAACCGGTGATCCAATACTTTTTCCGACTCAGTGTATTTCAGCCATTTCCAGTGGAATCCGCCGGAACTCGCTGAATGACAAGTTCGCTTGATGGAATCCCTGAATTCCATTGGCCCGGCACTGGATGCCGGTGGGACCCGATGCCGTTCAATGCCGATCAGCCGGTTGCCAGCTCCGCGTATATTACTGGTGTGCCGTTCATGTGTTGCAACACCATGCCGCATCTCCGGCTGATGTACCACGTCGGATTGCCGTGTGCCGCATCCAGATGCTGTGTGCCGTGCGGTGTTTGTTCGTGATGTACTAAATGATGGACATCAATCTTTGGTCTTTGTCTTGCCACTCTCTTTCGTCGTCCATGGACCAACACCTCAGGTCACCTCAAACCCATTCCAATGCTTGTATACCTCCCTCACCAGGGCCCCCACAACCATCCCCCCAAGGGGGCCCAAGGATAAGCAATTACCATATGGGGTAGAGGGGGGGAGGGGTCCAGGGTCCGCCGGAAAAAAAAATTGTATGCAATTTTATTTTGCCCCGGGAAGGTCTGGTGGGCAGTGAGGATACTAGGCAGGACCTCAAACATGATTTTACACTCTAATCACCCCATTGTAGGCCTCTCACTAATCCCGTTAGCAAGGTTGGGTCACCGTGGTCCGTTTTGAACCAAATTTCAACCCAACAAACCATGTGAGTGTCAAGAGAGCATCCATGGTTGAGTAGCTTCTTCTCACACGGACTGCTGTTGTCGCCAAATCACTGCTAAGGTCACTTTCTACCGCCAAAATATCGCAGCTTGATACTCTGCCGCCTCGGATATCTTACTCTAAAAGGGAATTTGATGGCATCATCGTTACGTAGGGGGGGAGGGGTAGGCCAAAGTGCTAGGAAAAAAATATATGTACATGATATCCTTTTTTCTTATCTTTGGGCCCCCTTGCATCCCCCCCCGAAAACCCGCGGCCAGACCTTGGTTCGAGTCGGATTGACTCTCTAGTATGCCACTTGCCACTCAGCGGGCGTGGGCTCAGAACAGATGGCCTAAAACCGCTTGCTTGTCAGGGAGGTTCCCACAGCTGCGTTTTGGGTGCGTGTATTTCTTTCCAGATGCTCGATTTCTTATTGACTGATTGTGTTTTGCGACTCAGGTCTCGTTTCGTTGAGTGTCTTGTCTCTTCACATTTTGCGAACTGGTACACCGGATGCATAGAAATGCACCCCTGTTCAGGGACCGCTGTCTAGCTCACGTAACGGGCAGCCCCTCATTGTGCGCCGTTGTTTACTTAAATCTACCTTTGATTATGCTTTGCCCCAGTTCCAACAGCTTATAACAGGGTGATATGAGTTGAAGCACGCCCCGATACTCGTCAAGTACTAATGGTGCGAGTTGATATTCAAAGTTTCCCGATCACGAGTGTGAGGGCTAAGAGGGGCACCGTCGGAAAGATTGGCTTAAGCGGGCTGACGGGCTTACACGAGCTGACTCGGCTTGGGCTGGCTTCTGTGGCCTCACTCAGCTTGAGCTGGCTCGGGCAGCTTAAGTCCTTAAGTCGGTTTGAGCCGGCTGAGGCAGCTTAAGCCGGCTTGAGCCGACTGAGGCATGTTATGTTGGCTCAAGTACTTGTTCATTAGTTCGCACTGTCATAGTTTCCCCGGCTTAAGCCAACTTAAGTTGGCTTAAGTTGGCTTAAGAAAGTGCACGTGAAAACACCATTAGCCTAAGCCAACGGGAGCAGGATTTATCAAAGTTCAACTTCTCCGCGGAGCGGATGTCGCCGTAGGCAGCACACTTGAGGTTGGACTGCGCGCTGAAGACAAAGTCCAGCAGGTTGTTGTTGAATTCATAATACAGATTGACAAAGACTGGGTACGGTGTCAGCATGGGGAGTCGAAAGTAGAGGCGATGTGGAGTGGGGAGGAAAATACGCACCACATCCATCTACAGTGGAACACCAATCTGTGCAAGCCTGCACGTTATAAATCGCATTGTCAACGACCGTGTACGTTAGATACGCTGTTCCCTGCATCGACGCGTCGTGCTGGTCAGCGGGGAGACCAGCAAAGACCTGCTCGAACCCCGACTGCCGCTTGCCAAAGCGTCCAATATTGCGCCGGCGGCGCGTGCTGTTTGCAGCAGAGAGATCAGCGATTGTGCTGTTTGTGAGTGTTCCATCGACGGCGGTGACAGTGGTGGGTGGGACGGCCGCATTCGGTGGTGCGTCGACGGAAGCACCGCCAGTCTGGTTAACCTGATTTACGGTCTGCACGATAACAGCATTGTCGGTCGTGGGCGCGGTGGTGTTGTCAGGAGGTTGGTTCGGAGAACCTTGTTGAGCAGGCGGGACAAGGGCGTTAGCCGCTGTAGCACAATTAATCATTCGGAATAAAGCGGGGAAAATGAGAACAATAACCCACAGACAAGGAGCGCGGCGAGTGCAAGGAGACGCTTCGGAGAAGGCATTGGATTAGGCGGGTGAGTTTGTGAAGAAGGGAAGTGAACTGAGGATATTGGAGCAGCATGGCGAGTATAAGTAGCTAGAGAGCATGGCAGTAGGCATGGTCCAAGGATTAAGGGGCCGTGGTGCGCGCCTCGCGGCAAAGAAATTTGTGAGTCGTTCCTGCGGCTTTAGGCCACTGGCACTGTCTATCACTCTGGACAATGTCATGTTTCGGGGCGCCTAAAAACGTTCCTGAAACCTTTAGTTTCAGAACCGGAAGCCCGGACCGGACCGGACCGGCGTCCCGCCCCTGAAACTAAAGGTCCGGCCCGTCTAAAGGTTTCGGGAACGTTTTTGGGCGCCCCGAAACATGACATTTTCCAGAGTGTATGTTGTCCCGTCAGCGCACACGGATACGTAGAATCCCCGGGTTAGTAAAGGGTCCCGCAATGAACGTACCTGTGGATGGACCGCAAGCGTAGACACCGTGTGCTGTGTCATGATGCTAAGAGCAGGAAAACGTTTGGTCCTGTTTGGTCGTGTCCTAGTATTCCCACGAACTCTAAAATCAACAAATCAACCTGATGCCGAAACTGTCGCAAAAACATCAGGATGCTTCCCAACAACTCTGCATTATTTTCCACGAACACGAGCCTTAGGATCTCTGGTTTGATTCTCCTTCGCCCTCCGTCAGCATTATACGGAGCAGCAACTGCCCCGACGGGGGCAGTGCGGATTCGGTCGACACGCAGCAGTTGCAAAGCCCATATGTTTTCTGAAACTCTCCGCACATGTCAGGTTCCCGTCTGTGCCTTCCAGCTGACGCTGGCCGAGATTACAATGAACATTTATTTCAAATGGACCACACCTTTAAATTCGACAGCAGGAACAGGCAGGCTGTCAACCGGATGCTTAGCCTCAAGTCATGCGGAACCGCTAGCATACATTCAGAGTTGATTCGGGCGAGGTCGTGGCGCATTCTGGCCACAGATTTCCCCAACTCTTGACGTCGCCGATGGCGGCTGGACATGCATTTTACAAACGTTCAAAGATCTCAATTTGGCTGAGATGTGGAAAGGAACAAGCAAGCTGTCTGTCTCCATCAATTCCTGGCAAAGTGTGTAATCTACCGCAAGGTTAGGAGAAGCAATTTCGAGACGACATCATTTCTGTGCGTTGGATTTTCCAAGTGTTTATACGAAATTTCATGACGAACCAAAAAAACTCTACCAATCTAGTCGCCGCTTCATCAAACGGCATAGGAGGGTCTAAAGGTCTTGGCGTGCAAGTTTAAAACTCTCCGTCCTTACGGGAATGTTGTGCTCGACAGCTGTGGACCTGGATCCCGTTCTGTAGCCAATTTCGGCGAGTATGTTGTATTTTGTAACAGGAAGGCGATGAATGTTAGTGACACATCATTGTAATGTACAGGGCAAAATTAAGATTACTGCCTCGTTCTCGGTGAGCCGGAGTCACCCTCATTTCACAAGCTGTCCAGACTCTGGGTCTCATCATGAGGGAAAAGAGGGCACAAAAACAAATGAAATTCAACAAAATGATGATCTGTCGGCGGCTGGAGTTCTCGAGTTCCATGAATGATACTTGTGAATGTGAGGTATAGGTTTCTATAGTATTACAGTACCCCGTGCAAGCTGAGATATAGACAGACGCAGGCCTCAACAATCCTGAGGAAGCTCGTACCTCGCTTGTTGAATTTGGGTTGATCAATCGAATCCCACGCCAGAGGTGAGTCTGGCCCCAAAAACATTCAAATTGACCCACACCAAAATCGCAACCTATACCATGCGCGTCACCCGCGTTCTCATATGTTGACACTGAATGAAAGAAACCCGAAGAGTTGATAAACCGATCAAAGCCGAAGAAAGCCGAAGAGGTCCGAGGCTTATCGCTGCGTGGTCAGTGGCAATCGTCCTTTGTTCCATACTACCCTAGGATCTCGCATCGGCTGGCCAATTATTTGCCCAGGGCGAGTGTGTAACCTCGTACCACTACACAACCACTACAATTGTACTGTACTATTGCATTCAATTCGTCGACGCTGTGACCTGTGACCCCAAAATGCGAACTTATAGATTCGCATTTCGGCCTGCGGGACTGTGACCCAGGAAAAAATTCGCATATCCGGGAGGCGCGAGGGGTCTGAATCCCCTCTGAATCACAGGCAAACTAGGTATGTTCAGCATTTGTCAAATTGATTCGAGCAGGAGATTTACCTTTCTTATCCTTCTGCAGCAATTTCGACTCCCAATTGCCCGGGTAACTGTGATTCAAGAGCATTTCCGCCAATTGAGACACTCGTCGACTCGCACACGCGTTTTACGCGTTTTTCTTTAGCCAAAACGCCCCGCGCGTGCGAAAAATTGAATTCCTTGGGATTCCCGGGGATTTTCGTGACTTGTTTTGGATATTCGCAGATGGCCTCGGTGACCTGTGACCAGTGCGAAAAAGTTCGCATATTTCGGGGCCTGTGACCCGTGACATGCGAATTGAATGAAATAGTACAGTATTCCGTCGTCATCGCCAGCATCAGGGACGCAAGTTGTGAACTTGAACACAACTTACCCACCCATCTCAGACCAGAGCTCACCACCGTCTCAGACCAGAGCTCACCACCGTCTCACACAGGACACAGGCCACGTCCCCGCACCGTCACCTTTTCTACCGAAACTGCCGCCGCGCGCGCCGTCCACGCCCACCCCGATCGCCGCTCGTGGAACGTCTCGGGCACACGTCTCTGAATCGCCGACGCCCTCATTGTCCGATGATGAACCGTCTTCCCATAAAGTTCCCCATCCCGGCTTAAAGGTCGAACAACTTGAACCTCCTGACACTTGGTGCCTCTCTGCACTCCAGACGTTACACGCCATGCTAGGATAATTATCTTGAGGCCAGAGTCCCACACTGGTAAATATTTTGTGCGTAATGGCATTTCCTCCTGGACACACCTCGACCGGCATGACTGGCTCTAAACCAGCAACACAAGCAAATGACTCGGAATGCTTCTACAGACTGAGATAAATCATTATCCAAAAAAAAAAAAAAGGAGAAGATCAGAGGTGGCATCAGTGATTTCATGAAATCAGTGATAGCGGTGTGTGGGTGGTAGCAGTGAGTTTCAACGTGAAGTGAGAGCAGATGGTGAGGGATTGTGGGAGACTGTATTTGAGGGTTGGAGTGATTCAATGGGTGCAGTGGGTGTATTGAGTTGCTTATAGGCGGTGGTGTTATTGCACGGCGGGTGGGTTGTGTTACTTTGTGAGATGTGTGATGACCCAAGGGGGAACCCTAGGCTGAGTGTCTAACCCTAAGGTTCGGCAGGGAGGAGGAACGGCGGGGGGGGGGGGGCAGTTTTGAAAACCGGTGATCCAATACTTTTTCCGACTCAGTGTATTTCAGCCATTTCCAGTGGAATCCGCCGGAACTCGCTGAATGACAAGTTCGCTTGATGGAATCCCTGAATTCCATTGGCCCGGCACTGGATGCCGGTGGGACCCGATGCCGTTCAATGCCGATCAGCCGGTTGCCAGCTCCGCGTATATTACTGGTGTGCCGTTCATGTGTTGCAACACCATGCCGCATCTCCGGCTGATGTACCACGTCGGATTGCCGTGTGCCGCATCCAGATGCTGTGTGCCGTGCGGTGTTTGTTCGTGATGTACTAAATGATGGACATCAATCTTTGGTCTTTGTCTTGCCACTCTCTTTCGTCGTCCATGGACCAACACCTCAGGTCACCTCAAACCCATTCCAATGCTTGTATACCTCCCTCACCAGGGCCCCCACAACCATCCCCCCAAGGGGGCCCAAGGATAAGCAATTACCATATGGGGTAGAGGGGGGGAGGGGTCCAGGGTCCGCCGGAAAAAAAAATTGTATGCAATTTTATTTTGCCCCGGGAAGGTCTGGTGGGCAGTGAGGATACTAGGCAGGACCTCAAACATGATTTTACACTCTAATCACCCCATTGTAGGCCTCTCACTAATCCCGTTAGCAAGGTTGGGTCACCGTGGTCCGTTTTGAACCAAATTTCAACCCAACAAACCATGTGAGTGTCAAGAGAGCATCCATGGTTGAGTAGCTTCTTCTCACACGGACTGCTGTTGTCGCCAAATCACTGCTAAGGTCACTTTCTACCGCCAAAATATCGCAGCTTGATACTCTGCCGCCTCGGATATCTTACTCTAAAAGGGAATTTGATGGCATCATCGTTACGTAGGGGGGGAGGGGTAGGCCAAAGTGCTAGGAAAAAAATATATGTACATGATATCCTTTTTTCTTATCTTTGGGCCCCCTTGCATCCCCCCCCGAAAACCCGCGGCCAGACCTTGGTTCGAGTCGGATTGACTCTCTAGTATGCCACTTGCCACTCAGCGGGCGTGGGCTCAGAACAGATGGCCTAAAACCGCTTGCTTGTCAGGGAGGTTCCCACAGCTGCGTTTTGGGTGCGTGTATTTCTTTCCAGATGCTCGATTTCTTATTGACTGATTGTGTTTTGCGACTCAGGTCTCGTTTCGTTGAGTGTCTTGTCTCTTCACATTTTGCGAACTGGTACACCGGATGCATAGAAATGCACCCCTGTTCAGGGACCGCTGTCTAGCTCACGTAACGGGCAGCCCCTCATTGTGCGCCGTTGTTTACTTAAATCTACCTTTGATTATGCTTTGCCCCAGTTCCAACAGCTTATAACAGGGTGATATGAGTTGAAGCACGCCCCGATACTCGTCAAGTACTAATGGTGCGAGTTGATATTCAAAGTTTCCCGATCACGAGTGTGAGGGCTAAGAGGGGCACCGTCGGAAAGATTGGCTTAAGCGGGCTGACGGGCTTACACGAGCTGACTCGGCTTGGGCTGGCTTCTGTGGCCTCACTCAGCTTGAGCTGGCTCGGGCAGCTTAAGTCCTTAAGTCGGTTTGAGCCGGCTGAGGCAGCTTAAGCCGGCTTGAGCCGACTGAGGCATGTTATGTTGGCTCAAGTACTTGTTCATTAGTTCGCACTGTCATAGTTTCCCCGGCTTAAGCCAACTTAAGTTGGCTTAAGTTGGCTTAAGAAAGTGCACGTGAAAACACCATTAGCCTAAGCCAACGGGAGCAGGATTTATCAAAGTTCAACTTCTCCGCGGAGCGGATGTCGCCGTAGGCAGCACACTTGAGGTTGGACTGCGCGCTGAAGACAAAGTCCAGCAGGTTGTTGTTGAATTCATAATACAGATTGACAAAGACTGGGTACGGTGTCAGCATGGGGAGTCGAAAGTAGAGGCGATGTGGAGTGGGGAGGAAAATACGCACCACATCCATCTACAGTGGAACACCAATCTGTGCAAGCCTGCACGTTATAAATCGCATTGTCAACGACCGTGTACGTTAGATACGCTGTTCCCTGCATCGACGCGTCGTGCTGGTCAGCGGGGAGACCAGCAAAGACCTGCTCGAACCCCGACTGCCGCTTGCCAAAGCGTCCAATATTGCGCCGGCGGCGCGTGCTGTTTGCAGCAGAGAGATCAGCGATTGTGCTGTTTGTGAGTGTTCCATCGACGGCGGTGACAGTGGTGGGTGGGACGGCCGCATTCGGTGGTGCGTCGACGGAAGCACCGCCAGTCTGGTTAACCTGATTTACGGTCTGCACGATAACAGCATTGTCGGTCGTGGGCGCGGTGGTGTTGTCAGGAGGTTGGTTCGGAGAACCTTGTTGAGCAGGCGGGACAAGGGCGTTAGCCGCTGTAGCACAATTAATCATTCGGAATAAAGCGGGGAAAATGAGAACAATAACCCACAGACAAGGAGCGCGGCGAGTGCAAGGAGACGCTTCGGAGAAGGCATTGGATTAGGCGGGTGAGTTTGTGAAGAAGGGAAGTGAACTGAGGATATTGGAGCAGCATGGCGAGTATAAGTAGCTAGAGAGCATGGCAGTAGGCATGGTCCAAGGATTAAGGGGCCGTGGTGCGCGCCTCGCGGCAAAGAAATTTGTGAGTCGTTCCTGCGGCTTTAGGCCACTGGCACTGTCTATCACTCTGGACAATGTCATGTTTCGGGGCGCCTAAAAACGTTCCTGAAACCTTTAGTTTCAGAACCGGAAGCCCGGACCGGACCGGACCGGCGTCCCGCCCCTGAAACTAAAGGTCCGGCCCGTCTAAAGGTTTCGGGAACGTTTTTGGGCGCCCCGAAACATGACATTTTCCAGAGTGTATGTTGTCCCGTCAGCGCACACGGATACGTAGAATCCCCGGGTTAGTAAAGGGTCCCGCAATGAACGTACCTGTGGATGGACCGCAAGCGTAGACACCGTGTGCTGTGTCATGATGCTAAGAGCAGGAAAACGTTTGGTCCTGTTTGGTCGTGTCCTAGTATTCCCACGAACTCTAAAATCAACAAATCAACCTGATGCCGAAACTGTCGCAAAAACATCAGGATGCTTCCCAACAACTCTGCATTATTTTCCACGAACACGAGCCTTAGGATCTCTGGTTTGATTCTCCTTCGCCCTCCGTCAGCATTATACGGAGCAGCAACTGCCCCGACGGGGGCAGTGCGGATTCGGTCGACACGCAGCAGTTGCAAAGCCCATATGTTTTCTGAAACTCTCCGCACATGTCAGGTTCCCGTCTGTGCCTTCCAGCTGACGCTGGCCGAGATTACAATGAACATTTATTTCAAATGGACCACACCTTTAAATTCGACAGCAGGAACAGGCAGGCTGTCAACCGGATGCTTAGCCTCAAGTCATGCGGAACCGCTAGCATACATTCAGAGTTGATTCGGGCGAGGTCGTGGCGCATTCTGGCCACAGATTTCCCCAACTCTTGACGTCGCCGATGGCGGCTGGACATGCATTTTACAAACGTTCAAAGATCTCAATTTGGCTGAGATGTGGAAAGGAACAAGCAAGCTGTCTGTCTCCATCAATTCCTGGCAAAGTGTGTAATCTACCGCAAGGTTAGGAGAAGCAATTTCGAGACGACATCATTTCTGTGCGTTGGATTTTCCAAGTGTTTATACGAAATTTCATGACGAACCAAAAAAACTCTACCAATCTAGTCGCCGCTTCATCAAACGGCATAGGAGGGTCTAAAGGTCTTGGCGTGCAAGTTTAAAACTCTCCGTCCTTACGGGAATGTTGTGCTCGACAGCTGTGGACCTGGATCCCGTTCTGTAGCCAATTTCGGCGAGTATGTTGTATTTTGTAACAGGAAGGCGATGAATGTTAGTGACACATCATTGTAATGTACAGGGCAAAATTAAGATTACTGCCTCGTTCTCGGTGAGCCGGAGTCACCCTCATTTCACAAGCTGTCCAGACTCTGGGTCTCATCATGAGGGAAAAGAGGGCACAAAAACAAATGAAATTCAACAAAATGATGATCTGTCGGCGGCTGGAGTTCTCGAGTTCCATGAATGATACTTGTGAATGTGAGGTATAGGTTTCTATAGTATTACAGTACCCCGTGCAAGCTGAGATATAGACAGACGCAGGCCTCAACAATCCTGAGGAAGCTCGTACCTCGCTTGTTGAATTTGGGTTGATCAATCGAATCCCACGCCAGAGGTGAGTCTGGCCCCAAAAACATTCAAATTGACCCACACCAAAATCGCAACCTATACCATGCGCGTCACCCGCGTTCTCATATGTTGACACTGAATGAAAGAAACCCGAAGAGTTGATAAACCGATCAAAGCCGAAGAAAGCCGAAGAGGTCCGAGGCTTATCGCTGCGTGGTCAGTGGCAATCGTCCTTTGTTCCATACTACCCTAGGATCTCGCATCGGCTGGCCAATTATTTGCCCAGGGCGAGTGTGTAACCTCGTACCACTACACAACCACTACAATTGTACTGTACTATTGCATTCAATTCGTCGACGCTGTGACCTGTGACCCCAAAATGCGAACTTATAGATTCGCATTTCGGCCTGCGGGACTGTGACCCAGGAAAAAATTCGCATATCCGGGAGGCGCGAGGGGTCTGAATCCCCTCTGAATCACAGGCAAACTAGGTATGTTCAGCATTTGTCAAATTGATTCGAGCAGGAGATTTACCTTTCTTATCCTTCTGCAGCAATTTCGACTCCCAATTGCCCGGGTAACTGTGATTCAAGAGCATTTCCGCCAATTGAGACACTCGTCGACTCGCACACGCGTTTTACGCGTTTTTCTTTAGCCAAAACGCCCCGCGCGTGCGAAAAATTGAATTCCTTGGGATTCCCGGGGATTTTCGTGACTTGTTTTGGATATTCGCAGATGGCCTCGGTGACCTGTGACCAGTGCGAAAAAGTTCGCATATTTCGGGGCCTGTGACCCGTGACATGCGAATTGAATGAAATAGTACAGTATTCCGTCGTCATCGCCAGCATCAGGGACGCAAGTTGTGAACTTGAACACAACTTACCCACCCATCTCAGACCAGAGCTCACCACCGTCTCAGACCAGAGCTCACCACCGTCTCACACAGGACACAGGCCACGTCCCCGCACCGTCACCTTTTCTACCGAAACTGCCGCCGCGCGCGCCGTCCACGCCCACCCCGATCGCCGCTCGTGGAACGTCTCGGGCACACGTCTCTGAATCGCCGACGCCCTCATTGTCCGATGATGAACCGTCTTCCCATAAAGTTCCCCATCCCGGCTTAAAGGTCGAACAACTTGAACCTCCTGACACTTGGTGCCTCTCTGCACTCCAGACGTTACACGCCATGCTAGGATAATTATCTTGAGGCCAGAGTCCCACACTGGTAAATATTTTGTGCGTAATGGCATTTCCTCCTGGACACACCTCGACCGGCATGACTGGCTCTAAACCAGCAACACAAGCAAATGACTCGGAATGCTTCTACAGACTGAGATAAATCATTATCCAAAAAAAAAAAAAAGGAGAAGATCAGAGGTGGCATCAGTGATTTCATGAAATCAGTGATAGCGGTGTGTGGGTGGTAGCAGTGAGTTTCAACGTGAAGTGAGAGCAGATGGTGAGGGATTGTGGGAGACTGTATTTGAGGGTTGGAGTGATTCAATGGGTGCAGTGGGTGTATTGAGTTGCTTATAGGCGGTGGTGTTATTGCACGGCGGGTGGGTTGTGTTACTTTGTGAGATGTGTGATGACCCAAGGGGGAACCCTAGGCTGAGTGTCTAACCCTAAGGTTCGGCAGGGAGGAGGAACGGCGGGGGGGGGGGGGCAGTGGGTTCGGGGCAGGTGCCTTGGAGGGTTGACAAGGGCGGCGGTCTTGACGGCATGTGTTTTGCTACCGCAGGGATGCGGTTGGAAATTTAAGCAGAGCATGTGTTTTGCAACCACAAGAATGCGGTTGGTAATTTTTAGCACGGTGACGTCAAGCAGTTGCTATGGTTGCTGTCAAGATCTGAAAGTGCGCGGATAGCGCAGTACTATACACAATAGATAAATAAGAGTAGGAAATAGTAAGTATAGAACTCACCCTCAGTATCCCGCAAAGTGGGATCAAAGACTGAGGGCAAGGGAATGGTATGTACGGTTTATATCTACCTACTGCTGTACCAGCTGACTGATAAGTATCACGGGCCGTAGGCCGGGGCGCGCCGGGAAAGAATTCAGTTTCTGACAGTTGCAAGTTTTTAGCAGAGCACGTGTTTTGCGACCGCAGGAATGCGGTTGGTAATTTTTTGCAGGGGGACGTCAAGCAGTTTGCTACGGCACACATGCGGTTGTGCAGAGCAAAAGGGCTGCAATTTTGACATGGTTTGGGTGAAATAGAGACACTGATGGGATCCGGAATAATCCGAGGCCGCAAAAAAAGGCTTTTTTTTCTCCTTGACACCGGGAATGTCTTAGTTTGGTCCTTCCGCATCGTGCCAGGTAGTTGAAACTTCTCTGTCGTGGCTGGTTCGGAAAAAATACCCCTGAAAATGGCTCGTTGATTTACTCTATGGCCCGACCGCCCCTCCAGGTAGTGACCGGGGGCCTTGCGAAGCCATGCTAGTCGAGCGGCTCGGCTAGCATGGCTTGGCGTTGAATCGTGCCAATCTTGATGCGGCTCCCACGGCTCCTCTTTCCTCAACCACCATCATACCGCCTAATTTCAGCGCGTGTAAACTCGATGAGCGGGTTTCCCGTGAGATCGCGATGTCCCTACAGTCACAGGGCCGGGGCGTAAAAAAAGATGGGAATTACAGCTCTTTGAAGAAGTAATGGCACAACCCCTATTTTTAGAAGAAAGAGCAATTAAATTTACTGTGCTAGAAAACCAGAGTGTATACTCGAGGTTTAGTGGAGGTTTAAATGGACCCCAAAAGATTGCATTACCGATGAGATTTCCCCGACTCTTAACCTGAGGCATTAAATCAGGTTTTCGACCGGAGTAATTTTATCAAGATATTTTGAGTAAAAAAACTAACTTACAGCTCTTTGAAGAAGTAATGGCACAACCCCTATTTTTAGAAGAAAGAGCAATTTGAACCCTACCGGGTTTTTAGCTCATTACTCCTTCATTTTTGAACGGATTGACATGCTTCTGGGTGGGTTGGAGAGCGCGGAAGCGGGGCCTTCTACCCATATCCATTTCCAGCCCTAACTCTCCCAAGCCGGCGACCCTCAAATTTGTACCTTTCGATTAAACCACAACTTGTTAATCAAATATCTCTGTGGTTTATCATTCAATTTTCTTGATTCCAGTCATGATGAAATCCATAAATGGAGTCAATTGTCCTAAATAGTGCAGATTCTGTGAGATTTGGACCACATTTGGGCTATATCCTGTTGAACGGAGAATTCCGAAAGGCGTGGGAAACTCGGTTGTCTTGGCACAAAAACATTGTGTCTTGTTCATGAAATCTAGGCTGGGCTTCCCCCTTCAATATGAACCCAGTTTTATGCAAATTGAATGGCACATGAGCAAGTAGATTGGCACCACCAAGGCTGATTTTTGGCACAGCCGAAAACTTTGAATTAAAGGGCAAGACTCATAGCAATCGAAAGCCCCGCTTCCCCGCTCTCTGACCGACCTAGAATTATGTAAATCGGTTCAGAAACGACAGAGTAATGAGCTAAAAACCCGGTAGGGTTCAAATTGCTCTTTCTTCTAAAAATAGGGGTTGTGCCATTACTTCTTCAAAGAGCTGTAAGTTAGTTTTTTTACTCAAAATATCTTGATAAAATTACTCCGGTCGAAAACCTGATTTAATGCCTCAGGTTTAAGAGTCGGGGAAATCTCATCGGTAATGCAATCTTTTGGGGTCCATTTAAACCTCCACTAAACCTCGAGTATACACTCTGGTTTTCTAGCACAGTAAATTTAATTACAAGATTTTGAGTAAGAAAACCAACTTAATTCCCACTTTTTTTTACACCCCACCCCGGTGTGAGGAAATCAAGACCACTGGTGAGGCTGTACCAGGTACTGGCAGGGGGGTTAAAAAAAGGGAGGAATTAAGTTAGTTTTTTTCCTCCAAATATCGTAATAAGTTACTGTGGTTGAAACTTTGGAGTTTATATTCGAGGTTTAGTGGGAGGGTTAAATGGCCCCCGAAACATTAGATTACGAGTTACCCTTAAACCCTAAGGATCAGATCGGGCTTTCGGCTGGCGTAAACTTATCAGGATATTCTGAGTAAAAAAACC
Organism: Mycena metata; assembly: GCA_029378385.1. Lineage (NCBI taxonomy): Eukaryota > Fungi > Basidiomycota > Agaricomycetes > Agaricales > Mycenaceae > Mycena > Mycena metata. The sequence continues at coordinate 173,049 of JARKIB010000174.1, read as the reverse complement.
GGACCCAGCCCTGTGAGTCCGGCATCCTCCTCAATTCCCAAAATGAGTCTTCCGACCGTAGAACTCGGAACACAACCCGCCAGTCTACCGCTGCTCAGAAGTCGCGTGAATCACACGACGCCGCCGACGAGAGAGCAGAGGTGGACCGCGAAATTCAAGCTCTGCAAGCCGAGAAGCAGCACGCCGAAGCCAAGCTGAAGAAGGACCTGCGAACGCGCAGGTCGGCCCTTAGCACAAAGTCCAAGGGTTCTCAGACTCGTTCTGTCGCTGCGAGCTCTAGCGGCCGTGTCAAGACCCGAACTATCGGTATTTAATTTCCGTTACCTCCTATGGTCTGATGGCTGAGCGCTTTGTTAGTATCAAATTCAACGCCGCCACGCTCCATAACTCCCGATCCAACCTCGCCAGTGGCGTCAACGTCAACCCTACCCCCGGAGATAAATCAGACGGTCCTGTCGTCGGAGGCGCCTTATCATTACTCGCCTCCGACGATGGCGCTGGCCGATAATTATTTTCTGGCGCCGCCTGCAAATGAATTCCTTTCCACCAGTTATTTCCCGCAAACTAGTGGGCTACCCTGCTCTGACTTCGGCGTCTACGCTCCACCTCCGGCGCCATCGGCGTTTGGTGATTACGGCGGGTCCAACTTTGACTTTGATTATAGTCTGCTGGCGCAGTTTGGTTACGTTCCCATGGACCTCCCACCCGCTCCCGCTCCGACCTTCCCCCAGGCTGGTTTCACATTTGATAGTGCCTCCCCGGCTCCCCTGGACGCTTTCACGATGCCCGGATTCAATACATCGACACTTTTGCCTTCGGATCCACCGACCACCGTTTCATCTCCTGGCGCATCGTGGCCCAGGCTCCCTCCTGTACCCGTTTCATTGCCCACGCCGCTTGACTTCAAGCCTAGTCGGAAGTTGCCGCATCAATGTGATCGCCGTGATGAGGTGCCGCACATGGTGTGTCGAACTTGTTGCCGTCTGTCGGGCGTAGGCTGAGGTGCGTCGCTTCTGGATGGCGGTGTGTCGCAACTGATGGCTGTGTGTCGCACTTGCCATGTGCCGCACTGCCGATTCTGTTTAATCCCGGGCGTGGACCAAACCCGAGTTGCGGATGTGGCCAATATATATATATATTTGTTCATCGGGCTCTATACCTCAAGGCAGGCCTACGTGGCCTCCGTGCCATGCGGCGACGATGTGCGAAGAATGTGCCGATTGAGAATTATTCGACAGCAGTTAATAGCTGATGAGCCACGAGACGAGGTCGCTCCCCAAAATCATCCCGATCTGGATTCATTTCCGAAGCCTGCAGCTCAAGAGCTTCAATGTGAGTTCAGCGACAAGTATCGTCAGCCCAAGCCGTCTCGGACTCGACAGATCGCAGTCGTATGGGTGAATTTTCCACCAGAGGATCAACACAGCAGTGTCACCTACATGGGAAATTACTCGTTAATTAAAGTAAACTCTTTCTAAAATTACGATGTGTGAAGCCTTTAAATTCGCTCTTGGACGGTTGAGCCCGAAACTTTGGAAGCACCGTCAATTAGGCAGTGGACTAAAACTGACCTGTATCTTAGCGCTCAACCCGATTGTCTAATTTCTGGCCATGAACCGGATGTAAGGCCGCGAAGCGGCCGAGGAGCTGCTTGCTCTGTTAAGATTTATTGCCCAATTCGTTGGGCACCGTTTGGCTTCATCTCCTGCAAGCTTACCCCGTTCTGCAGGAAACTGATTGAAGCTGATGGGAAAAGCTGTGGATGTTCGAGGTGAAGAACGGAGAAAGGGGAACGGGGTAAGCTTGCAGGGGATAAAGCTAAGCAGTCCCCAACGAATTGGGCAGCCTGAGTAAATTTTAATAGAACGAGTACTTAATGTACGTCCAATCTACGTCCATTACTTCTTTTGGACAGCTATCTGCCGAATAGTGAAATTCCTTTGCCTTCTTGCAAACTAGGATGGTTTCTGTAAGCGCTTTTCGTCCCTTGAATCACTGCATTCAAGGCCCAATCAGCCGACGTGTTTGGGAACTCTGGCTGGCCATCGGCTAGCTGATGAGGCAGTTTTTGGTGGCAGGCACTGCTTACAACTTGCGAGGTACGAGCAAATCGTTGTAGCGTCTGTCTACGAGAGACTAGGCACTGCTAGCCCCTCGGCTGGCCAAAATGGGCGGCTAGTTCCGTCTATGCCGTCCCAGGTTGGATGGGCCCTGAATGCAGTGAATCCTTATAATTCCGTCTGTCTGAGTCTCTTTGAGCGCTTAGCATCTCTGTTTCCTACCACCAACATCCATGGACGACGAGCCCCGGTTTGGGTCCGAATTTCACCCCGACGTGAGCCGTGATGAAGATAGCTCTTCCATTGATCGGTACGCGCCCTTAGTGACGCTCACTCGCGGTATCTGAAAGCCCGCAATGCAGATATAGCGGCGCGTTTTTCCCCCAGGCAAAGCACTTTGTCGTGGCGGGCGGGAAGTTCAAGAGTGTTACACATATCCACCAGGCTGCTGCCAATGCTCCTCCTGGTAGGCAAGGCTCACATACACACATCAACAACGCTTACCATCGCTGAATAGACTTTCGGATAATTCCCATCGGTGACCTTAATTTACTTCATCAACTAGAGCTTTGCAGCGGATCTGGTGTGGCGCGCCGCAGGCAGGGACGAACATTCGTCAGACGAATGTACTCCGCCCACATTCAAGGCTGCAAATCGAACATGGCGGTGACATTGTATCAGGGAGACGGTGCCAAAGACGTGTGTGTACTATTTTCTGGACTGGAAGTTGACTTTCTTCGTTCACAGAGATGGAATGAGGACATCTCACAATATTCGAGGCTTCGGTGAGAGGATCTGTGTCGCTGTTGCGCTCAAATCGTGATCGACTTTATCGCAGCCATCCGTATCTTGCTCAACTTTATGGGATAGTGCGGGCACACTCCACTAACTGCGCTCAGCTTGTCTGATGTGAAGACCTTGCCAAAGTCCATAAAAGTCGTGTCACCATACGGCCCAACGACACCGGGATCACCAGGGAACACCCTGGAGGCAAGGAACTGTTGGAAATATCTGTAAGATGCTTCCCTGGCTTATAGATCCTGCAAGCTTTACGACCCGTGCCTTCGGCACAGTTGACAGCTTGTCCCACATGCTTGAGTAAATGGCCGTACAAATGTGTGGAGCTGAATGAGGAAGTTGGCTACAAGATCGCTGCCAGCATGCGGGCATTAATATATCGTGTTGGGGCACCATCCATCTATAAAGCCTGAAATCATCTTATAGATAGGGTTGGTGCCCCTACAACTAAAGATGGCCTGTTCTCGCATGCCGGGGCACCATCCATGTTTCAAACTTCGACAGGATGACCGTTTTCAACGTGTTTGGGCAACATTCCAGCTGCAAGGCTTGAAGTTGAGTTCTTAGACCTGTTCTCGTGTGTCGGGGCACCGTCCATGGTTCAACGAGAAATTCACCGCTTCCGCTGTGTTGGGACACTGTTCCATTTACAAGCCTCGAGATTTCGTCATAAATGCCATTGGTGCCAGATTTTATCTATAAGACCCAAGTTCCCGGTATAGATACAGTTTTTCACATATTGGCTCCGGAGTTCCTCTATAAGCCCCAAGATCGTGCTATAGACACAGAGACGGTACCAGTTTCACCAGAGTCATGAAAGTAGAGGTTATAAATGGAGTAGAACAAGATATTGTCGGAGGTCGGATCTATAAGGCAGAATCAGGTGTTATAGATCTTCGGGTGTGCAGTCCGTATGACGGGTAATTTTTCAAGAAATCTACAAGGACAAAATATCTGTCATAGAGTGTGGTCAGGAATATGGAAAGCAGGTAGACATGAAACACACCTATTCAAATTGCCCTGCGTCGAAACATGTCCTTAAAGTAGCATTGCCACTGAGTGGCATAGTGCCACTCAAATTCGGGTTTGGACTGAATTAGCTGTGTCCAAAAGAGATGGAGCCCACAGTGTATGAAATCCACAGAGATAAGGTTGGATTGAGCACCAGAAGTACTAATGGGAGCAGAGGACATGGAGGAAGGAGGGAAAGATGTGTGGCATGAGGTGATCAGTGTCAACCATCTGATGTGGCGGCGGTGATGCCGTAGACTGTCACATTGGTGACTGTAACGAGTACATATACTGAGCCCAAACTGTTCTGGCCTGATCTTTAACCCCACCATCCCAATATTTCTGCCCCAATAGCTTCCCAGGTACGCGGAGAGATTTATGACATCTATAGGGGGCTTTTAGTGGGTATATAGCCAATGAAAAATGGTATAGGATAATTCTCTTCATCAGACTTTTGACACGTCAGGTTGTCAGGTTGTACAACGTCACAACCCCCACCAAAATCGGCGCAACCTCGACACAACCTGCAACCTTGCAACCCTATGTAATTCTCCTGAACAACCTCGCGAGTTCAACCCGATCGAAGGGCAATATCTTTTTTGTTGAAAGCTGCACCGGGAAATTGACTACATGGGAGATGTATTTGAGTCTCTAGCTTCCATCTCACCTTGTTTCTGAAGCCATCTTTCATCATGCTGAGCGGGAATTTTATGCACTTTGATGTTGTGAGGTTGCGGCAACCTGACAACGTCAAACAACCGGCAACCAAAATGTCGAAAGGCTGATGTTGAGGCCAGAGTCCCACACTAGTAAATATATTGTGTGTAACGGCATTTCCTCCTGGACACACCTCAACCGGCATGACTGGCTCTAAACCAGCAACACAAGCAACTGACTCAGAATGCTTCTGCAGACTAAGATAAATCATTATCCCAAACGCTCCAAAAAAATAAAATAAAAAATAAGGCTAACAACACCGTTATAGTGTTGGGGCTCAGTTTTTCCGGATTAGATAGATAGTATGATTTGTCAGTTAGTGGCAAAGGTTGTTAGTAAAGTCACGACGCTAGGGGGGAGAGTAGATTTCCGGGAGAAGGAAGGACCACCATCAGGAAAAAACCTCCTTCGCTAATTTACCCCTAATTTAGTTCCCATTTCCAAATTACCTCAATCCAGGGTAATGCAGGGTAAATTAGCCAATTTTTTGAGATTGCCAGTATTTCTGCCTTTCCCGTGCAGTCCAACACCGGGTTTTGGCGATGGACGGTGTCTGACAGTTTGATGAATACTTTTTTAAAGCCCTTGAGTCCACCGAGAATATTTACGCTGCTTCCCGTCAAGCGGAAGAATGTCAAGTTCATCGAGAAGTTCTAAGTCCGTTGCCGAGAGACCGGCCCTAAACTACACAGCCCGCCGACGGATCCCCGCGGCAGCACCACGTGCCATGCAAACGATGGTTCAATCACAACACATGTCAACAACCTTCTCTTCTTCCCTTATCGTCGCTCCCGTCCCTCGCTCTTCTATCCCTCCAGTTAACCCCTCTGTGAGCTTCTGCACGTCTCCTAGCACATACTCACCCTAACCACTATGTCGCAGGGCCGCATAATCCTTCCAAACATTTCTGTGTTTGTCGCCGCCATACTTGCCGCGTTCGTACCCCATTCTTGCGCCCCGTACCTTACTTATTGCCCTTCGAACACTCAAGTGAGCTTCCACCATCCCAGTAGCAATTTGGGCCTCTTGCGTCCTTCGTGAACGCTGTCCCCGGTATGTGACATGGCTTATCCTAAAGTCTTTTCCTCACTAATCTTGCATTCAGTTTCTGTCCTACTGGAGCTCTTGATTGGCCATCTATCCCTCCCTGTTTTCAAGACATCGGCTAATTCGGCGTTGGTATGTTCGCCTCTTCCTACGTCTTTTACCCTAAGATTTGCTTTAGATCCAGTCATTTGCCCTGCTCACAGTGCACGCGGTCGACGGAGGGGAATCACGACACAAGACGGGAATAGCGCTGGAGGTGGGAGCGCGAGAGGGAACGTGAGGGGGAGAGGGAGTAAGCAGTGGAAGAGGACGGCGGACATATGTGCGTATTCTCTCTTCCTTTTGTATGTATGGTGGAATTACTGGCAGCCTCGTCTTCCCGCAGTAGCGCCATCGTTCCGCAGATCCGCGCACTATACGCCCGACCTCAAGGTTGTCGCCGGTTTCTTCCATTATCAGGTGATTCACGATGAAAACTTGCTCCCACAGGCGTCTGTTTTGTTATGTGCGCGTGCGTTCAAGCGAGTGGTGCGTATTTGGGCTTTATCAACGACCAAGGCTGACCGCCGTGTTCTTCCAGCATTCCCCACCTGATCGCGAACGTGTACTAGGATACGCCGTTGTTTCTGAGCACGTGTTAATTGTTATTTGGGGTACGTCCGCCTTCTTTCTTCCCCGCTTTCTTTGACGCAAGCCTCATACTCAGACAGTCCGACACAGATCCCCGGCATCCTCTTTCAAGTATAGCTCTCCCGGAATCGTGGTGCGTGCCGTGGTGATTTCAGGTTCAATCGTGCTCTCTTACTCGCATATTTTCGCAAGATGTTGGTTCCGCCTGCATTGGGTAATTAAGGGCCGTACCTGTTGCAGATATATCTACATTCATGTATGTTGTAGTTCGAATGAATCCAATTGAATTTTGATTCAAAAGCATTGATTCCAAAGCCAAATAATGCTGGAATAGCGGCGAAAACCCTGACTAATGCGAGGTAAATATGCTGGGATTGGTGGTAAGTTATTTTCAATGTCACTAGAAAGCTAATGAACCTAATGAAGGTAATCCCACCTCTTTCCCCCCAATTTAGGGGCAATCCGACCTTTTTGCCAAAAGAGGTGTTTCCTGATGACGTTGCAGGGAAGGTTCTGATTCAGGCTGGCGGAAGGTGGTTTGGTCGATATCGCGCACATCCTTACAGTCTTACACGCAGTTGGAGAAATTGCAGGACAGCAATAGAGCGAGGTCACAGGTGTCGTCCAGTATTCGGTGAATGCCACTGCGATTTGAGTCCGCGTCCTCCAGGAATTGCCCTAAGTCTCGAATCCCGCTGATCTACTGCGTCGTTTGAAACCCTCACACTGCCATGCCCCGGTTTGGGACACGCGTTGTGGTGGGAAGCAAGACGGGTTTCGGATCAAAGCGCAATAGAGAACAAGAATAGAATTGATCCTATCATCTGAGGTGGTCGCAAAGCGGCCCGACTTCGTCTCTTCGCCATCATTGCCGAATCATCGCGTCCGTGAAGGCAAGATGGAGAAAAATGGTTTTTTTTGGAGAGTTTTTTTTGGCGGGGAACTTGATGGGTACTCGGTGAGGGATGCACTTTCGACTCGCGGTCATAGTAAAATGCTGCCGGCTTCGGCCTCAGGCCGAAAAGCCAGGGCTTTTTTTGGCTCATTATTAAGGGCATTGGGAGTACTCAAAGATCATCTAAAACGGTGTTTCTGCCACAGGCTCTGGGTGTGAATACTATCCACATTCACACTTGGTCTGCTTACAATGTTGCTAATTTCATTCAACAGTTCAACTGATGGCATCACCCAAGCCTTCACATCAAGGAGCAACTGCCATGCAGCCAGCAGCATGGAATGAGCACCCAAACACTCTTGTAGAACTATGCAGCCATAGTAAAGTAATTAATCCTCACCAAATAGCCGCTGGGGAAAATTCAACCAAAGCCCCGGCTTGGACTCGATTTTTGTCTGTGGCTACATCTTGGGGAAAAGAATGGGAAAGGTATTGAAAATTCTATATTTCTCGCCAGAATCGGACCATCAAAAGTGACGTAAATTGCTCAGAGTTTCGCAGCTCGCCAAAACTTGGCGGCCCGTATTGGGGGGGGGTCTGAGTTTGAGAACACATCATCGGTCCAGCCCCGGTCCGAATCGCGCTTTTTATGGTCTCCTATTAGCCGAGGTTACGCCGAGTTCCAGTCTAACCAAAGTAGTCATTCGAACTCATTCCTCACAGGCTGGCTTGTGAGCCTACAGCTTCTCGTCCTGAACGAAGCCTCAAGGGGCGGAGACGAAATGTCCGATAACCACGAAAGAGACAGACGATCAGCGACACAGAGCCGAACAACTCCGAGAACTCACCGGCCGTTCAACAGGAAGCTGTTGGGGAACACACACCGACTTCGCGCAGGCGGTCATCTCCAGATTTACCGGTCCCGAACGACGTGGCGCTCTTGATCTTCGGGCGGACTCCCCGGCCATCAGCATTGGCTGCACATGGGCACCCAAACTTGGGCAGATGATGAGTTCACATTGCGAGTGATTAAAGCATATGACGGCCACTGTTCAATGGATGTTCATAATGTGATCAAACAGATTTTCCGGAGTTCGACTTTAAATTGCTTCACGGTGGCAAGGTAAATCCAGATTGCCTACTCATCTATCATGTTCGGATTTGCAAAGCTCTCGACCCTCCCCCTCCTGGTTCCGTTCATTTCTGCATCCTTTGTGAAAAAGCGGGCCACCATTGATACCACGAGTCACTGTGGTGAGTGGTGTCGCTGAACGTGGATTTGATCCGTGTGTGACTTCCCCTCCACCCTAGGTCAATGGGACACCGTTGTTGCCGGTCCATACTCTCTTTTGCTTGACCAGTGGGGCCTATCTGGCGCGACCTCTGGCACTGACTGCGCCTCGCTGACCTCTCTCAATGGCAACACTTTGGCGTGGCAGACCAACTGGACCTGGGTAGGTTGGTACACTTCGGGCTACTCCGCCCTGGGAGTCATTTTAACCACTCCAACAGGCGGCACAGGCGTCAAGAGCTTCACAAACATTAATGTCAACAGCGGAGTCAACCAGCAGGTATATTACTTTCCGTGGTGTTTTCTTCTTCTTCCTTCAACTACTGACTCGTTCTCCAGCTCAGCGCAATCACGAGCATCCCCGTAAGCAAAAAAACCAAGTGATCTTTCCTGAGCTTATTGTCGTTTCTTGGCGAAAAGGCTGTCTGGACTTGGTCCCAGACCGGTGCCAGTTCCATTGTCGCCGACGTGGCGTATGACATGTTCACGTCCACAAGCTCCGGTGGCTCTGCGGTCAACGAAATTATGATTTGGCTTGCGAACTACAACGCCGGGTATTTTTTCCAGGCACCTTCAGTTTCTGGGGGACTTATTCACTATATTTAGCCCTATTTCTGCTACCTACAGTTCCGCCGGACAGCCAGTGTTCGGCCCTTCCTCTTGGCATATTTTAAAACGTTCGTTCAAGCAACTTTTGCAGGCCTATCGCCACCTCTGTATCATTGGGCGGCCACACGTGGAACCTCTACTTCGGCTCGAATGGTGCAAACAACGTGTACAGCTTCCTCCCCACGAGTGGCACAGTTCCCAGTTTCAACAGCGACATTAAGCTGTTCCTCAACGTAGATACACTTAATACTGGCTGGATCAAACCTTCACTGACCGTCTCTCCTAGTACTTGACCACCAATCAGGGCCTCAGCTCCTCGCAGTATTTGACCACTCTCCAGGTATGAATATGGCAGTTGGAAACTGGGGTGTGTACTCAAGTTGTTTCTTATTCATTTAGGGTGGAACTGAGGCTACGTCAGGCTCTGCTACGCTTACCTCGTCCGTCATGTTCTGTCCACTGTTTTGTTGATCCATTTGAGGAGTTGTCTGTAAATAACAGGTCGGCGTTCAGCCTGGTTATCAATGGCGCTGCCATTACCACGACACCCCCGACCGGCACTACGAGCACTACTCCACCTAGTTCTACTGGCGCCACTGGTGAATACGACCAGTGCGGAGGTGAATTTCTCTCTCCAACGTCATCAAGCTCCTTCTAACTTGCTTGTTCGTTGTAGGTATCGGCTGGACAGGGCGTGAGTATTTATTTATGGGCTGGGTTAATATTTGCTCAAAGGTTCGCCATGCTAGCCACCGTCTGTGCTTCCCCTTTCACTTGCCAAGTTGCAAACCCATTTGTGAGGTCTCTTTCGTTGTTCATCTCCGGACAGATAATTAACCTTGTTGATTCTTCAGTACTCCCAATGTCTGTAGTGGACGTGCGGATAGTTTAGTTCGTTTCGTGCCATTTTTGTCTGTCTTGTGGAAATGTAACAAAATGCGATGCCTCACTAGTTCCGGCAGCGGTGGTTACCGGGGAGACCGTTAGCTTCAGCGTCAGAAGAGAATGAAGGATGGGACGACGATGATGAGTAGCGGTCCCCCAGAACTGGAAAATAAGGAACGGCCGGGAGAGGCAGACACGGAGGAAGGAGAGCAAGGATACACGGAGAGCCTCCGTTGACTCTAATCTCGTGTTTCTGTCTAGACGAAGCGTAGTGGGCACAAAGATCGGTTCGGCGTTCACAGCACGAGTCCTGAGCCAGGGGCCAAAATACTTCGCCGCGTCAGGTTGGCGCCGCGGTAAAGATTGTTGGTAAAGTCACGACGCAATGGGGCAGAGTGTATTTCAAGCACACCTGCGCCCAAATCCCGCACGCATTCGGGAGAAGGGAGGTACGTTGCGGCGAAGGGTCAGGCGGGTGGGAGCTTGTTTGGTCCGTATTGCGCACACTTCGTGCAAACGCCACGCGTATTCTGAGAAATCGCAAAGCAGGACGACGACGACGTATCGCCAGTAAGTACTCGGTAAAAGCCACTGTAACTTGAGACCGCGTCCTGTAGGCTTGGGCTAAGTTCGGCCGGTTTACCGCGTCGTTTGCGTGGCCGCCGCACCGCCCTGCCCTTCATTCACGCTACTGACTGAGGCTGCTTCAATTTTTGTCCCAGGGTTTGATTTTCCTCTTGCAATCTGGCGGCCATAATGTTACAAAAAAAATTACAGTATTTCAGTCTCTTCACAGTTTGACATCGACCCGTCTCGCAACCCAGCACCGCTGCTCTGTGCTCTTTGCCCTCCCCGTTCACTCTTCAGTCTCCACCCCTCACGCCCACCTGCGCAAATCCTCCGCACTCGGCCCCGCCGGCTCATCCGAGCCCGCGAGGCTGCACTCGTGCAACCCGCGAATCTGCTCTGGCCCAAGCACCCCGACGACGCTTTGCATCACACCACCGTTGTTGAACAAGATGAGATCGTTTTCGCACCTAGCGCACATTTGTAACTACAGTCGAATCTCTCATATGGAATAAAGTTGGGAACCAGCCAAATTCAGCCCCAAAGCGATTCCATGTGGCATGATATTCCATATGAGCTCAACTTTACAGTGGTAAACTGTATTTGGGATACCCTCGATGGCTATTCCATATCACGGTTTTTGGCTGGGTATTCCATATGAGGTGATTCCATATGAGAGATTCGACTGTATACGTGTAATGTTGGTTGGGAGTGGGGGCAGGTGACGTACCAGTCGTGCGGGTAGAGAAACTTAGGGGAGGTGAGTGGAAGGGGAAGGGGATGAGAGTGAGACGCACACACCTGTGGCGCGATGGCGGGACGCTGCATCCTATACAGCAGCTCCCTCACCTCCTCGAGGTCCATCAGGTGCGCACCCTCGGGATAGAGCGCGTCTTTGGGCGCCGCACCCGCGGGAAACGCGTCGACGAGGATCTCCGCGGCGGCGCACGCGTGTACCTGAAATGCCAGCTCGCCCGTTATCGGTGTCTTCCACACCTATCACGCACGCTAGTCAGTGCAAAAACTCTACTACAGTATCGGAGACACCACCATCGGCAGAATCGTACGCTTCCCCTCCTCCCACGCCGGCAGCTCCCCATACGGCACCTCCCGCCCCTCGCTCTCCATCCCGAGCCCCGTCGACCTGGTGCGCGCAGGGGTCATTTACACTCACAGGTGCGGCGCGTACTTCACGCGCGGGCGCACGGCGAGGCTCTTGAGCTGCGCCGGCAGCAGCGCGAACATCCTCTTGCCCGAGACGAACACCGTGCTCGCCAGCGGGACGGGCAGCTCCACGCCCGTGTCGTCGTCGTACCGACACACCTGCTGTGGTCCCGCCGGCACGGGGATGCGCACCGCGTAGAGGGTCATGACGCGCGACGGGGGGATCTCATACAGCGCCGCGGCGATGTCCCAGCGGTAGAAGCGCGTCGCGCCGGCGGCCTCATCCTCGGGGCTCACGATCGTTTTGTGGAAGGTCTTGTGCGAGCGGTGTACGAGCTTTGCCTTCTTGATCCCTTCGTGGTTGTATATGGTACCGTTTCCGATGAGCTGGACCTGGGGCACGCTGGGGATTGGTATGAAGGGGCCTAGGAGCGATTTCTTCGTGCGCTCCTTGTGGCCGCCCTTCTCCGAGGCGGGATCGAACGCCTGGTTCCTTGGGTAAGTGGACTATACGATTCAATGGCAATGAGAAAGGCAAGGTACCTTGACCAAAGTATATTGTTGCTTGGGCGTCAGCGCTATGTTCCGGAATAGCAAGACGTCGTGCTGGTATATACATTGTCAGTTATAGTATGCAGGAGATTCCAGGCCGTTCTAACGCACTCTATATAGCGCTTCGCGGACCTCGGCGAATTGCGCGCTCGTGAGGTTGGCCGGGTCGCCTCCGAGAACCTCTCGTCCGAATTGAGTGAAGTTTGAGGGATCGGCGCTCGTTGGAAGGGGTAGGGGTTTCAATGCGATGGACATGGTACTGTGAGGAGAAGGGTGCAAAGTGGAGAACCTCTTTACCCACTCTTCAGAGTTCTCTGGGAATCAGCGCAGCATGCGCAGTTTGCACCCCCGCAGCCATATTTCTCACGTTTGGTAGACCTTCTCAGAATTCCGCCCCCAATTCAGGCGGGGCTTGCCGCATGCGGCAAAGTCTCTGAAGTCATGGGACGCACATCTGGAAAGCTGCCACCAGCGATGATGCTTCACAGAGGCTAACGATCCAATGATCAGTAAAGCATCATCGGCCCAAGTAGAACTCGACATACGGTAGTCCAAATACAGCTGGGACGTCGTCGTTGATTGCGACGAGCTTGGATATGCGCATTGAGTCAACATCGATCAAGCACTCGAGAAAACGCACAGAAAATTACCACCATAATTGGATACATACGTAAGATACACGCACTGGAAGGACTGAACGAATTGAGGACAGGATGCACGGGTAGGGCGTATTCCGCATTGGTAACGCAGTCAATGCGCCATGCGCTTCGTCGCGCGCGCATTCGCCTGAGCGACATTAACCAAGACACGTGCACCGTGACGGCAGGGAGTAAAGGAAAAGAGAACGGGATACACGGCTGCGGCGTATTCTGCATTGGTGACCGAGCGATGCCGCGTGTGCTTCATCGCGTGCGCATCCGCCAGAGGGACATTAGGCCGCGCCGTCGGCAATCGCGGGCTCTCTGAATCCACCGGTGCTTCCTGATCCTCAGGAGATGTTGGAGCACCGGGGCGCCGCGCGAGAGCCTCCCTTGCCAGCCTAGCACACCCCGCCCTCCACTGGCGGGAATTGGGAAGCAGATCAGTGGCGCGGGCCGGTACTGCACCACTGTCCGGGACGGCGCCGTCCCATGCGGATTCGGTATCACCGCGCATACAAAGCGAATGTCCGGGAGGACGCCAGGACATATGAGCGGAGGCGGTAGATAAGGGGACGTACCTAGGGCCGGTGCCGTTGCACGCATACCCTGCGACGTATTGTGGTATGGAGAGCTCTGGTTGGCGTTGTAGGCTTACTACAAGTGGAGCCAAAGTGGCGCGGCATACAAAGCACACTCAGCGATGGTGGGTCGCGTGTATGAGACATTTAAACGTGCACCCGTAGTGGCGTGATCGGTGGCGGCTTTCGCGGGATTGAGTCTATATGGATATTATGCATGAAGACTGACGCCACTAGTAATTTCTGACCCCGTACGCAAGAGCTGGAACAGTTGGTGGACGCGTTGCCAGGAGGGAAGATGCGGCGGAGACGTGCACAGATGAGAACTGCGAAATGGCGCCTCTGTACCGCCAGGAAACAATCAGCAAGCGCTTTATAGACACATGGGACGCCGTAGCGAACTATCAAGGAGGATTTGCGCTCAGAGGGCTTGGAAACGACTTGGAGAACGACGGATGAGGAGAGAAGGAAGAGAGATTTACGTCAATGATGCCATCACTCGCGTCCTTTTGGAGTTGAACAACATTGGCGCAGGGAGGCGTTTCCCTTCATTTCAGGCCGCATAAAGTGGAGGACGATCTCATCTCGAACTCTAGGTAGATGATATCTACGACAGGGGGGGCTGTCGTATAGGACATATTTCTAGCAACGGCCTGAAACTGCAGCTGTACATGGCAGAAGAAGTAGAGATAGTCAATACGATACTGTGAGCCATTCCTTTAGTTTGTCTCTTATGTGGTTGAATCACTGTGCAGCGAAGGATTGTGGGAAACGCAACAGGATATGAGGTCGAAGAAGAGAAAAAGGTTGAAAGGGAGATGACCAAGCTCACGGCGGAGTCCGACTAGGGAAAACTGTCGGTCCACTAAACATGTTCAATTCATCTGATTGCAGCAGCTATCCAGGTCAAAAATGGCTGTGTATAGGTTTCTCTCTCTGTAGTGGAGCTAAATTTGTAAACAGCACTGATTGTTTACTAACAATGAAAGCAGCCAAGAGTTTTAATACGGTCACAGGCAATTTTGGCACGGCATTTGACATGTTTCAAGTGCCGTTAAAAATCGCCAGCATATGGAATGCCCTCCAGTTGGCCAGAATGACTTTATGCTGCCCTAAGCTGGCTAGGTTAATGATTTCCCTTGAAACGAGACCGGTAGTACCATGGGCCCTTTGTGGCTTCCAGTTGGCCAGAATGCCACTCTATGCTGCCCTAAGCTGGTTAGGTCAATGATTTCCCCTGAAATGGGACTGGTAGTACCATGGGCCCTGTGTGGCTTCCAGTTGGCCAGAATGCCACTTTATGCTGCCCTAAGCCGGTTAGGTCAATGATTTCCCCTGAAATGGGACTGGTAGTAGCATGGCACTACGGTCTCAATACAGGCCAACAACCTCACATATTGTGTGATTCGAGTCCACTTGCAGCAAAATGAAACCTATATACAGTCCTTACAGCTGAGTATAGGACCTCGAGTAGGGGACTATATACAGGATTTGCAGTTGGCGGCCAATCGGGCTAAATGCTGTCTCAAGTAGGTTAGGGGTGAAACAGACCATAGAGTGGTGCTTTAACGGACTGGCTTAAGAACCCTAGATGCCACGAAAATCCCATATGCCGGGTGTTTTGGCTGAACAGTGACAAAAGTTATTGCAAAGTAGGCACTTCCGAGGAATGGGCCAGGAAAAGTGACCTATCTACAGAGAATTTGGCTGTAGATAGGGGCATATGGGCCCATATGCTGGGATCAGATTGTTAGGACTTCAGTGTCGATGGTAACATTCACTCCACATGTATGTCCTTCCTCCCCAAGCTTCGAAGTTTATGCATATCACCTCATGTTGATTATCCGAAGCATTCCTGATTTCATCCAGCTTCTCATTCCGCTTTTGGATGTCTTATTGTTTCCTATTGTCTTCTCCACATGTACCTCCACATGCTTCCTCCTTATCTCCTTTACATTATATTAAGACTCTACACTATTTAAATCTCCCTAGATTACTTCCTGTTCTTCAGTAGTTTAATAAATGTCGCTTCCCTCCCTCCAAAGTGGTGTCTGTCACTCCCCTCATCTCCCTGACTCCTCTAGACTCTGTCCCTCTTGTTTTGACGATTCCTGGCAGTATACGCTCACCCTGCACCTCAGTGGTGTTGTGTCAATCAGCTCCGCCGGGCCTCCTTTCCGACTCCGGTATCTCGGAGACCGCTCTGAACCGCCGGTAATCTCGGAGTACTCCCCGCTCGTCCGGCCGACTGTCCCTCTACCCCGCTCCTGCGACACGGCTCATAACATATTTAAACCTCTACTTTACATCTTGTACAGCATCCTGAAAATCAACATTATTCCATGGTTCTCTGCATGGTCTGATGTCACCTCTGTCTTGTGCGCTATGACCTCGCCTTGGTCCTCTCTCTATCTCCTCGCTCCGACTTTCCGTCGCTCATCTCGGAAACTTCCCGAGCTCGGACCTCGGCCCTTTGCTCGGTCATCACCAACAACTCCAACACACACCTGAGTCGTTCTCTCCTGCTTTGGATACACCTCTAGTCTCCTCTCGGCTCGTTATCGCTATCGCCCCGATCCGACTCGGGTTTACTGCATTCCTGTCGATCTCTCTCTCGGGACTTCACTGGATGACTACTCACAATTATCGGCTATACTCTTGTGTCGCTGATATTGGCTATCCTGTCCTCTCGCCTCCCCCAAGCAATCTCCTCGGGCTCGGCTCAGGACACTCCCCTTCTCGCAGCCAGAGGCTAGTCAGTCGGTCACCCTTACTGAGCTGTGGTGTTCCGAGAATGGCTGATCTTTGACATCTGATCACCCGCTGGTTCTTGGCTCAACTCCGTTCTGGCATTCCGATTGGATATTCCTTCCCTTGTGGCTCAGTACATAACATTGACAGAGAGGCTGTGGTCTATCCCCTTTCGACTTGCGGAATTTCATATTCCGATTTCACCTCTGTTTCCCGTGAGAACAACTCCGCATTCCACATTCAATCCATACGGACCTTTACCCACGACGTCTTCCATTTCTTTATTTGTACATCGCACTGCCCCCCTCTTTTTCTATATAAAGCCCCAGTCTTTACACTGTACCGTAGACACCGGCACCCCACCAATACATCTCTCACATGCCCCTTTGCATATCGCCCTCTGCAGTTCATCTGCCCACATTCTGAGTCCCTCGTTGTCACCGATCACTGCCTCTTTTGTGTCCTTCGTCGTCCCCGATCACTGTCGTTATTGCCTCCGTCGCCGCCATCGCCTACGCTCGTCCTCCGTCGCCTCCGTCTAGTCTGCTCACACGTACCTGATCGGTATTGGGACATTTGGACCACCTTGCACACCCACGTCTAGATTCTAGCTTGCCAAGTGTTGTTGTTCATTTGTTGTTCAGCTCCGCTCGTAGGGCCCGAGTCAGTGTATCAGTGCATTTAAGGCACACAACAATTGTGTGCCTGGGTTTCTGCCTGTCATGTGAAGGTGCGTGCATGCAGGAAATGTGTGTAGGGTGGACGTTATGGGCGGACATTACCCCAGATCACGGTTGTGTGGGGACATTAGAGGGACATGACAGTTGATCACCGCGGGGGCGGGACATCAGGGGCGACATCTTAAAAATTGTTGGTCGTGTGGGGACATTAGAGGGACACGACAGTTAACACCGCCGGAGGGGGACATTAGGGGGACATCGACCTCAGCTATCAGACATCTTGGGACATTAAGGTAACATGACAGTCAATTACCAAAATCAGTCACTCCACCTATCAACCTAAAAAGGAAACATTACAGAACTCATCTTTTTATCATTTAATGTTCAAACCTATACCCTGAAATGTGAATTGTTTAGCCACGACAATCGCGTGCCTGGGTTTTTGCCCGTCGTGTCAAGACATAAATGTCCCCCCCCGGCGGTGATTGACTGTCATGTCACCCATATGTCCCCACACGACGACGATCAGGGGTAATCTCCCCCATAATGTCCCCACACGGCCGTTATGTCCCCCATAGCGTCCCCACACGATGCTTTATGTGTGTTTTCTCCCCCTTATCGTCCCCACACGATGCTCTACGTGTGTTTTGTCCGCCTTAGTGTCCCCACACGATGCTCTACGTGTGTTTTGTCACCCTTAGGTCCCCCTCTGGCGGTACCCTTGTCCCCTTTGTCCCTCCTGGGTCAGCATAGGGCCAAGGAGGAAAATCGCACTTGTGTTCATGGAGCCATCTACAAGATTAACGAGGATGAAATTATCGATTCCGCAGTCAAAGGAAATCATGCAATCGACTGAAGGCCTGACCGAATTGGTGTCGTATATAAACTTGAACTTCCAAAACCAGTGCGGTAAGCGCCCGCAAGAGGAGCAGAGTTCTTGACAGATGCGTCAAATCCATTTGCCAGAGTTACTGACGTGATGTGAACCTGAGATCTGGCCCTGGCGGTTCTTCCAGGCGCCCGCGTGTGTCCTCAAGAAAAATAGACTGCTATAATCTTCCGTCTTTACCGCAGTCTTAAAACTTTAAAACCCGTTGCAGGTGACTCGACTCGAACATTGAATTCCCAGTTCGACACCACGCAAATGGTCAACTTTCTGCACAACATCACTGCCCTCGCAGGTGCCGCTACAGTATGCAGGATCTTCGACTACAAGAACGGAGTGATGGGCCTCACCGGTGGTCTGGGGGAGGATGGGATAGCTATCGGCACTGGCCCGTTGGTTGGGACCGGTATAACCCAAGAGGTAAGCCTACTTTGGATCAAAAGCGCTTTACCAACGGCGAACGTCTCCTCTGATAGTGGTCAATTATTCCCCAAGCCACTGCCGGCACATTCACTCTGCAGAATGTGGGCCAGCCCGCCGCCTTCGTGTCGTATGCGGCTGCGGCAATAAAAGTGCCTACTCATTCACAGACCGTCGCTTCGGGTGATCTTCCCACCGTTTTCAAAATGGTGGCCGTGGCCGGCGGGCCAACGGTCAGGTGGGTCCCAATCTCTGATGCTGCCTATCCTTCCGTCTAATTTAGTACATAGTTTGATAGACACCGCTACTAATACGGCTTTGACTGCCTGGGCTAATGCGGACCCTGCGACCTCTACTATTCAAGGCACTCCGGTTCGTTCGGCTGCCTTCCATCCTGTATACACTTGCTGACTGTGAATATTCGTCGGCAGCTCACGATGGAAGCAATCAATGTGCCCCAGTCCTTCACGCAGAGCTTCACGATTGCACTGTGTCGGTATTTTTCAGTCCACCGTCTTGTTCCTGATACTGAGTTAAAGTACAGTGACCTAAATACTAACATGTCAGATCCAAGCGAAATTTGAAATTCGATGATTTTTGGATGTTCTGGGATTGCATTCTGTCATTTATACCGTTATGACTTGTTCGCAAAGTAGTGAATTTTTTATCCCTCGGATGATATTGCGTCCAAAGGTTGTTGAATGACCAGTGGGAACGCACAAAGATCAAGTAAGAAGATCAGGAGGACATAGTGTGGTCGAAATTCAATGGAAGGAAGAGGTAATTCAGTTCAGGCAATGCAGATATTAGATTACCCCCACGCTCCGAAAACAACCCAACCCGTTTGGGAAGTGATTCATTTGAATTTATTCCAAATACGCCAGTAAATTTCGGCTGTGTTAATTTTTTTCTACAATGCAAGATAAGTCCTCCGTTTCGCTGCGGCAGACGGCGGGCGAGTTTCAGTGCGGAATTTGGTGCACTATTCACGTAAAGTGGTCCTTCTCAATTCTCGCGCAGCAGGGAGAAAGACCAAGGAACTATAGAAGTGATTAACCGCACACATTTTGTTTCACAATCCTTGGTTGTTCTGCCACTCACACCATGTTTGCGGAATTCGGGATCAGTGGATTTCGGATTGCGACCTCTCGGCCATAAATTTTTCCGACCAAGGACTCGGATTCGACATTTTCGGGACCCCAACTGGCAGGGTCAGAGGAATGTATGAAACAGTTGAGATGGGTGCAGAACACTCAGAACCACCCTTTGGACCCTTTCCCGGTCGAAAATAAGTGAGCCCCACTTTTGTTTTTCCAGCCTCGCGGCCGAACCAACCACCCTGGTGCGGGTCCAGCATTCACGGCCCGGCAACCCCTTGCTCAGGCCTCAGCACCTCAGCACGCGTGGGGGGCATGACGCGACGGCGCTTACCGAAGGTTCGTTTATCCATCATGTTTTAGTGTAAGGTCCTGGGATTGCCTTCCGATGGGCCCCCAACGCTTCAGCACCTTAGGCATCATGACGGTGTTTATGGGACTAAAATACGATGTCATTGGATGTCATTGAGTGCAATTCATTTTTTCAGTGCAACTCGATGCACATCGATGTAATTCAATACAATGCAATGTAACTCGATGCAGTCCTCGGTGCAACCTGATGCAATGCAATGCACTGCAATGCATTTCAATGCACTTCATCTTCGGCCGGGAGTTTGATCCGTTGGCACTGCAGTGCACTTTGTCCAACTTTGCATCGACCTTCCCAACAAGGAACTGCATCAATACTGCATTGGTTTGCACCGATGCACTTCTTTTGATGCTAATGGGCAATCTTCAGGGTGCCTCCTATCTTGGCCACTTTTGGGTCAAATCCCTACAAATCTTACTTTCGGCCGTGTACTGACTGTATAGCAAGATCATGTGTTCGCTCTTTGTCTCTTATGTCATGATCCTAAATGTTATCTGAACTCGAAGTAGCTGCGGTGTTCGACTCCCTGTGTCTGCATGAGTTGATGGTACGTCTTTTGTTCCAGAGGATTCAAATGTCCCGGTGTATATACCAGGTGTATCGAAGTGAACGTTTGACACAGTGCATGGCCGCTCTGTACGGCCTGGATGCCTCCAAACACAATGACATAGGTTTGGTGGTGGAGCTTTAGCAGCTGAGTAGCCCGGGCCACATCCCTATGTTTCGCAACTTTTTCGCTCCGGCAAAAAGTAACGGAAAGTTCAACCTATCAACACACCCGGAATACATGAAGAGGAGAAACCGGACGTCGTGCCCAGCCCACCAACGTCTGTTCCAACAACATAGGAACCACCGGCTTTAGTTTCTGTAACCTTCATTCGGCCTTCAATGGTTGACCACTAAGTACCGTCCTTTACCTCTCCGGCCTTGCAGGTAAACCTGGTCGATGGCCAGTCAACTACCTCAAATTCATTGTATCTCATAGCATTATAGTCTGTTTATTTAGGCCCACGGTACCGCAAGGATAAAAGCCAGCGAAAAGGTACAATACCAGAGAATTCCCACGGTTCAATTTCCATTTCAGTTCAAGTCAAGTATGAATCTTTGTCCTTATCTCAAGCCTAATGCTTGCTTTTCAATGAGAACTCCAAATGTGTCATTACATGGCCATTGGGCCCCAAATAATTACCCTACGTGCCGATAGCCACGAAGTTGAGACGGAACTCGGGCTTCTCGGGCATTAGCTCGGCCCGAAGTTTTCGTACGTTAAGCCGGGGCTCATTCTCGAGTGGTTATTAAAGTCAAGAGACAGTTCTTTCGTTTGTATTCAGCTCAAAACAAGATTCCCTCGGTTTATAGGTTCAAGCTCGGGATCAAGAGCCATTATATAACCCCGATGTTTCGAGGTTTATTGAATGGTTATAGTTCAGATCTCCTATGTAATATGTATATAGCAGCAGCGTGCAATGGTGGATAGCGGCAACCGAAGTTGCATGTTCATATATGGGAGGCTTCCGGACCAAACTTTCTCATGCAATGCAGTTCAATGCAAAATGCGTGACGGAGGTCGATGAAGTTCAGTGCAGTTCAGTGCAATTGCATTCAAATTGCATCGGTTTGCATTGGTGGGTCGGTGCAAAGTGATGCAGTTCAATGCAGTTCGATGCAATTCGATTGATCTGCATCGAACTGCATTGATGTAATTTTCAATGCAGTGCAAATGTTCTGGCAAGTTTTTCTGTATTATATTTCACTACCGTTTGCATCGGCTTTCATTGATTTGCATGGCATCGCACTGAGCTGCATCAAGTTGCACCAAGTTGCATTGAGCCGACTCAATGCAATTCGATGGCATTTGACTGTGCATCGTATTTTAGTCCGATAAAGGCAGTCATAAGGCAAACCTCGACTCTTTCCCTTGCTCGAGAGATGATCACAGCAGACTTTGGGCAGACCCCGGATTTTCTCCGATTATGCTGGCATGTACTCGTCGTTGTTTTTTAAATCAGAATTTTCCCAGGTCTGACCATGCCCGATGACCTCCGGACTCTTTTGGCCAGCGGGCAGAACTTGGTAACGGTTCGTATCGAGCTGAAACATTCCACAAATAGAATTAAACTGGGTCCGAAAGCTCCGGGCCGTCGGGACGTACCGGCAATCAATAAAAAATCTTCTGCTTCCGGTAGTCTTCCGCTCCCATCTGGGCTCACGCGTACGCACATTTTTCGCAACCGCCCCAACATGGTGGTCTCAACTCCCGATGCCAAACGAAGGGTCGCCGGCAGTTGGCCGGCAGGTCGGTCGCACGGCCGTTGCCACGATAGGCAGCTGGCACTACACGTCAAGCTCACAGGCGCGCTCCACAGGATCTCGTGAGTAAAGAAACCTGCTGCGCAGCGTCACATGTGTCCCTATCCGCGAGATTACCCCGAGGGTCGATTCAGACGAATTTGTACCTTAGGCTCGAGCATAAAAGTGCTCAGCTCATTTGAAGCAATCCTTTGAATGCCCCGCCGTTACCCGCAATGATCAAGCTCAAGCCTTTTCTCGTCGCTCTCGTACTCGCAGTACCGTCTGCATTTGCCCAGTCTCCGGTCTCTGGAAGATGTGTGTGACACTGTGTCGCCCGCGTTGCAAGTTGCTTACCGTTCAACGTTCTAACCATGCATAGTAGCTCGCTCCCCTTCTGCTGTAACGGGATTCGTCAAGACCAATGGCCAGAAATTTGAACTTAATGGCGCGGATTACACGCTTGTCGGGTCTGTCTTTGCCTCGGGCCAGATGACTATGCTGGCTGATCCTCCTGTTCCCCAGCTTAAACAGTTACTGGGTTGGCTTGATGAACCTCAGTCCAGCTGCGATGTCTTCGGCCTTCGCAGACATGGCTGCCGCGGGCGCCACAACTTCTCGCACATGGTAAGGACGATGAAAGGGACTCGCAGCTTTTGGTCTAATTTGGGTGGGAACAGGGGCTTCGATGAAGTAACCCGCGATCCCGGTAACGCATACTATCAAATTTGGAACGGTGCAACCCCGACCATCAACACCGGTGCCAACTTTGGTTCTCGAGTTGATCTCATGGCTGACAACACCCACTAGGTGCCAACGGTCTGCAGAATTTTGACAATGTCGTCGCGGCCGCGAAGGCTAACGGTATCAGACTAATTGTCACACTGTAAGTTCATTACACTGTTTCTGTGACATTTGTGGAGGTAAAGGGGACAATCTCAGCACGAACAACTGGAGTGATTACGGCGGTTCCGATGTATACGTTACTCAGATCCTTGGTTCGTCATTGAAGACCGGCTAAGCGTTGAGACTGGTACTTCTCCTGATTAGGCGCCGGCCAGCCGCACGATTTCTTCTATTCGAATGCGAAAGTGGTTGCGGCCTACAAAAACTACGTTCAAACCTTTGTGAAGCGCTATGTGAATGAGCCTACGATCTTGGCGTGGGAGGCGAGTTTTGGCTGTTCGTTTTCAGTGAAGAATAAGTTCACATTCCCCAATAGCTTATGAACGAGCCGCGTTGCGCGGGATCGACCTCGTGAATTATTCGAGAGCATTTAAATGTGGAACACAACCGCTGACAGCGACACCGTAGCTCAGCGTCTGCAAGTTGCACACCCGCAACTATCACCAGCTGGGCAAGCGAGATGTCCGCATTCATCAAGTCGATCGACTCAAACCATCTCGTGTCCGTTGGCGACGAGGGTTTTTTCTCCATCCCGGGGAACTCCAACTTCCTTTACTCCGGTGGCATGGGAGTTGACAACGTGGGTCTCACCGCTATCAAGACGTACGTTCATCGCTTCGAATTCTCTCTTTTTCCATTACATGGACACCACCGCAGGATCGACTTTGGGACCTTCCACATGTATCCGGTGAGTCAAACATAAAATTACCAGCGGTGTAGAAATTTACGCGCTGCAGTTCTCCTGGGGAGTACGTACCAAGAGCACGGCGATCCTTGTCAGCTTCTGACGCGCATACTTAGCAAACGGCCGACCCGGTCGGATTTGGTGACACCTGGATCACGAACCACACCGTCCTCGTACAAAGGGCGCTCAACAAGCCGGTGATTCTTGAGGAATTCGGTGCGTTGTCCACTGACAGACTTCTCAGTGGTGATGCTGACATTACACACCTCAGGTGTTACCCAGTCGCAATTTGACCAGGTCACTGCGTACAGCAAGTGGTATAGCGATGTGATCGCCGACGGCCTTGCCGGAGATCTCATCTGGCAGGCCGGTTCAACCTCTGTCACAAATGCCAATGACGGCGACATGGTGGGTAGTTCCGTTCGTTGCTCCGTGAATCTCGACGTCAACTGTTTTGCAGGTTTTCCCGGGCACTAGCGTGTACACGCTTGTGACTCAGCAGGCCGCCGCTCTGAAGAAGCGTGGGTGAAACATTTGGCGGAGTTGTGTTCATATCCGCGAATGTTCTGTAAAAAAGGAAAATTATCTGATTCAGGGACGGCTGGCCTTGCGACGTTGTGTCTTTCCCTCGATGCTTCAGCAGGCGGTTACCGACAGCGTATTCAACCGACTATCCTCCATCTTTGGAACACGCATCGAATCCTTACAGGCAATGAGCATATTGAATCTTTGTCGCTTGTGGTGAAGTCCCACTAAGAAGAGGCTGGCAATTCGGGCAGGCGCCGCCGCGCAGTCCTCCCTTCCGAGGCAACATGCACCGTGTGTTGCTAAAAACCGTCGAAGTTTCTGACGATGACCCAGCCTGGAATCGAACCAGGATGTTCTGCAACAGCGCAGAGACCGTAATTGAAAGGAAAGCAGACGCACATCTGCCACTGGGACTCGTTCCCTTGATTCTGGTCCTGCGCAAGTGCACAAATGCGCAAACAAAGCAGCGGACAAACATGATAAGTAAAAAGTGGAACTATGTAAGTGAAAAGTGGAACTATGTCGAGAAGGTGAGTCTGATGCGGATGCCGACAGACAAGCGTGGTATCTAGTAATATTGTAGTCTCCTAAGGTAGACCATATGGCAATTAGTGATAGAGCCAGATCAACAGAAATATTCCATTTTCCATGTGTTAGCTGCGGAGGCTCTGCGGTATGAGACGACTGATAGAGCCGTATATAGTAATATACACCGTACACGCTCGGTAGTCTACTCAAACCTATTCCCGAATAGGAAATACATATCTCTCGGAGCTCTCGTCCAAACAAGTTGAAAAAATGGTGCACGCTATCGCATTCAAGTACTCTACGGACTACTCACGCTTTTTGCGCGAAGAACGCGTCCCGAAATCACTAATTACGACCGCGCGCGTCGATCACCACCAGTCACCTGCGCTTGCAGCGGTCTCAGTAGTTATTCCCAGCGTTCTACTCCCCTTCATGTAGTTCACGAGAAGCGTGCCGCCGATTCCCACCCGTCGGGTTGGATTCAGCGCCGCCGTATGGACCCCAACAACGTCATCCCGTTGCGCAGAATCTTCACCAGCTCGAGGATTTATTGCTTTCGGTTTCCCATCCCGACTCCCCGACCTATGGGCAACACTGGTCTCCCGCACAAATCGTGGATTTTTTCTCGCCGTCACACGAGCCCATTGCAGCTGTCAAGAATTGGCTGGTTGACTCTGGTCTCTCTCCGGAGCGGCTTCGCCTTTCACCTAGTCGAGGCTGGATCAATGTGGATGTTACGGTTGCAGAGGCGGAGGATCTGCTGCGGACCTACACCCACCCCTCCTCGGGCGTCGAACAATTTGGTGCGCCCGAAACTGAGTCCTCTGCCATTAAATTGACATTTGGACAGGATGCCACAATTATGGGCCCCGGGAAAAAGCCGTGGCGTGCCGTGGCAGTGTTGGCGTGTCCCGGTGTAAGACTGACACAGTCTGTGAGTTATTCTCAGGTGTCAGGGACACTCTCAAGCTGCACTCAAGGGGTTTATTCCACTACCCCATGGATTTCCTGCATCAAAGTGTAATTGATATTGTATAAGTTAGGTGGCGTTATTGATTATTGACGCGGAGGTATTGATATTGTCGCCTACTCCGTCTTCACAACGGTTATCTTGACTCAGGGCGCCTTAAATCACGTCGTAGCGGCCTATTCACATTGGTCAACCGCCCAAAGACAGCACTCCACCCACGGCAGGTACTCAAAATTATCTGAATGTTCGTTTGGATTCTCGTTCCCCGGGGGAACTTCACTGTTCTGCGGTATGGCCCAGGATATCAAAGCACTTGTAGATCTCCTAAAAGTACGCTACTGGGTAAGTCGTACAGTGCCAACAATCTTTCTTGTAAGCCTGGAATTTCCGAGTCGGATGCAACCCGAGCAGAGGACCCATACCAGATCTGTTAACCTGCAATTCCGCCGATTGTCAAAGGTACTTCACACACATTCCACTGAAGAAATTCACTGCACTTCGTCAAGCTCATCCATTGAATCCAGGTAAACAGCGTTTAAATAACTTTCCCACGGTTGGAATCCACCGCTCAAGACTTGAAACAGACTTCCGGCCTTGAGTATATCACCTATCATGTTCATAGTTTGTTTGCGCAGGCCTCAAGAGGTTTTCAATAACCTCGTAGAGAGCCCTGGGTCCTCATCCCGTCGAAGTTTTCGTCCATGATTGTGTTCCAAACTTATCCCGATGTTTAACTAAAACAGGTATTTCAATGCAATGAAATAGGAGACAAGGTACCCCAGACATGCACACGGTGCATGGTGATGCAAGGATTACGCCACGGCGGTGCACGGCTCATGCCACGGCGGTGCACGGTACGCCACGGCGCAGCACGGCACCGTGTACCTCTGACGTGCCGTGCCGTGCAGCACCGTGCTGCGCCGTGCTGCCTCATACTGGTTGTGAAATCACCTATATCGACTATCACTCATGGAAAACCATCCCTAGGTCATGTTCTTGGCTTGCACGGTTAACCCGTTGAGATGTTTGCACATTGTGTCCCAAAAAGAGGCCGAATTGTTCCACCAACACTTGTGTTTGTGCTCCCGAGAGTAACAGACAATTTTTGCCTGCCCGGTATGTATGTACATACCTTATGACCACAAACTGCAACAGGCCTGTCCCACTTCCTCGACTTTTGTGTGTGCAGAAGCATCGCCGTATTAGGCAACCTGAACCGTTTCTTGCAACATATCTTATGTAGTCAGTCGGTCGTAGATGTTGTCGTTTGAGTTCTGAACGTAGCACTGCTAGTAGTTTCATAACCTAGGTATATGATATCTACGACAGGGGGGTGTGTCGTATAGGACATATTCCTAGAGCTCAGAGAACGTTTTTAGAACGTGCGCTGTGAACGCGCCACGAGGTGATTGATAGGCTGAAATTTGTATAGAAGTAACTTGCGACCGCGTCCGAAGATAATTGCGAATATGTTGGGGCAGGGTAATCTGAGTACGGTCGAGATGTCGGAAGGCAGGAGGGAAAGGGTATTGCCTAGTCGCTGTAGCGCCTGAGCGCCGTACTGGACAAGTTTCCACTTTGGATCTGTGCCTATCTGTGCGAGAATCTGGCCGTTTGAACCCGAAAGTTCGGAGGTTTGTCACCCAAAATTTGTTGAACTTGATTCTTGTCAATAGCCGGATAGTACATTGAGTAGGCTTCAAGGTGAGAGTCCGCGACGAGGAGCGGCGCAGTGGAGTACCGTCGGAGTACCTTGTAGAATCTTATTATCTAGTTTTTGCCGGCGTTTATCCTAGAATCTACCCATCCAGTGTCCGCGAGACATTTTGCAGCGTCAGAGAGGTATCATGATTGTCCACTGGCAGCCAGAAGAGGAGGAACTGCAGCACTATCCACAAGAACCCCAGAAGGAAACCCGTCCGCAGCTGGCCAGCGACCAGAAAGAAAAGCGCGAGACGCTCAGCCAGTTGAACTCGAGAATTAAAGTATGAGTTGGTGCGCTTTGGAATCCAATTGTCGTATTATCAAGCTCAGATCTTATGCCCAGAAATATTGTCTTTGAGGAGCGCGCCGGAGTAATGGTCGAGGAGAGGTCCTCCGAGTGGTTCTAGCCTAGGCAGCCTGATGTCAATCCTGGAATGCGCCACAAACGAGGCGAGATAGATTGAAGGGGAGCATTAAAGCAGGTCCGATCGAAGGTACCGTGTTTGCCATCGCTGTTTGAATTCTTCGTCGCGCGAATGGGGTACATCACTTGATTGGAACGCTCTTCTAATGCGGGCTGGGTGCGGAAAACTATGGTAATTGGAATAAACACTAGCAATAAAAGTGTATCTAGGGTTCACCGGCGGTCTGAAAAATACTGTTGTCTTAATCTAAAATGTTCTACAGCGATAATGAACAAGACGGCGACATAATTGAATTAGAAGAAACTCACCTCCGTTTTCGGTTTCTTGGATTTGAACCAAGCAGGCAAAGCCTGAAGATCTTCGCTCCGCTTACGTCGCAGCTTCACAGGGGGAATAGCAGTGATCGACGGATCATCTGCAACCTTGATCGCCCAATCCTTGTACCGCTGAAAACCGTCGGAGATTAGACGTTTGTTGATGTTGTCATATAGGCCGTCCCAATCAATGGAAAAAGGCTTTTCGGCGGTAAAGAATGAGTGCGAGTCGGCCTCGAGCTGGCTTATCAAAAGCTTCCCCAGATTTAAACCGACTAGAGCTTGATTGACCTCGCACTCGCCAAAGTCCGGAAATATATTCTGAATTCGTGAAACATTAGGATAGCTACGAAAGTGAAAGAGAACAAACTCACATAGCTTTCTACCTCAAAACCCCGTCGGAATAGATGAATTTGGAGCGCATCAATGGCACCCGCCCAACAATGATCTTCGAAGGTAACGGATTCAAACCGACGATGGGGTTGGGTAGGAAACGTGTCGGGATCACAGATTTTGTAGTTGACACGAGGAGGGGACAGACACAGTCCCTGACCTTTCGTGCCGATGTCAAGGCAGGCCACGAGCTGAACGTCGTTCCGGGTCAGTGAGAGGTCTGCCTTCTCCTCGACCTCTTTGAAGTTCTGCGACCAGGCACATTCTAAGAGGAAGAGATTTTTCGGATCGACGCCGCGCTTAGCAAAAACGAAGTCAGGCACGCGGTTCGAGCGCACTCTCGAAGACGACGATGTGATGCGAATATCGATGTTCGTCTCGATGGTGTAGGTGTCGCCGAAAGCGTTGGCGACGTCGGTAAACGGTCGGACGAGAGGGCGAAAGCTTTCGTGCACGCCACTGGCACATGTAACAATCATGGTTTCAGTGTCCGCCACATATTCGGTCCTAGGATATGAGTAAAAACGCGAAGAGACACGAAAACGCGCGGGCCACGAGCCTGTATTCGACAGATTCTCTATGGTTGGCTTCGAATGCCTCCCAGGTAGCCACATCAACGGCTAAACGCTAGATACGATGAGCGACCTCCATTGCGAGGTTAGAGGACAAAGACATGCCTGGGATCGGTTTGTCTCGAGCTGGAGTTTGTCGATTTGAGAGCGCAGCTGTGGGGATTGAGCATCACAGAGACAAGTAGCGGATTTTATCTCACGTTTGCAGATTTTTCCAATTGCCGTTGGTCGTTTTCGGACTGCCGTGAGAGATTGAGGATCACAGAGACGAGCGGGCTACATTGCCCTACCTTTGCCGCGGACGTAACCTTCGAGGGCGGTGCAGGCGACGTAATTTCCAAGGACGCCACTGGCGTGTGGAGGCCGGTACGAGGCGTTGTAGCTCCGACACGATGGGGGACAGGGGCGGGGCCGCGCTGCACGTTGGAAGCCGGGGCCGGGGTCCGTACCCAAGCACTGTGGTCAGTGGAGGAGCGAGGAGTGGGGTAGGCTGCTTCTGCTTCTCCCATGTAGACCGACATGGTGGTTACGCGTGGGTGGCAAAAGCTGGTCGTGTTTACCAAGCGCTCCATCAGGTACCGTCATTGATATCCCCATATGGCGTCATAATAATAATAATTCATTGCCTGTGTGCTGTGATTCGGGTTTGTGCACAGGTGAGAGGGCGAACCCTGATGACGTAGTTGGACGCCGAGTCTATCGTAATTTAGCCTTGAAAACCATGTGAATGCCGAAAAAAAAGGAGGAAAGGAATACCGGATTTACTTACCTTTTTTGTTCGGTCACTCCAAAGGCCCAATCCGAAAATTCGGCCCCTATTCGATTCTTGCAGGAGACGTTGGGGACAAAATGCCGAGTTCGGTCACTCCAAAGGCCCGATCCGGAAATTCGGCCCCTATTCGATTCTTGCAGGATAATGACGAGGGGCGGAGGGACGCGTACGGGGCCGGGACGCTGTGGACAAAAAAGCCGGTGGCGCTGTGTTCAGTAGGTGAAGCACTCTTTTTGGCTAGTTTATGTGGTGCAGCAAGAGTATATTCCGACGGTTGCGGGGATAAACTCGTGAACAGTCCAGCGTGGGCCAGCAGTAAAACACCCACCGCGTAAATGTTTGAGTTGGTGGCTATGTACAACAACACAGATGAGCATGGGAAATAGGGGCAGCCGCGCAACGGTTCTGGGAACGAGAGAATGTCAGGATCTGCAAGGTGGACGACAAGAGGAAGACGATGATAAAAACAGGAAGGAAATCAAATGACTCATATTGGGCAGCGGATGAGACACCTGAAATGCCTCTCATATTGACCAAATCTCCTCTGCTGTATTATTTATACATCAGAAGCGGTTCACATCAAAGCAAGTTAGCCCACGGTGAAGAAATTAAGCCTGGAACATGTGAAGGCGGCGAAATTGAATTCATCCCTTCAGCTAAGTTGGAAATATCTTCTTACGCAATCGGCACCATCCCCATGTAAGGTTCCGATAATTCAAGTCATCCAGAAACCAAGAGGTTCAGACAGCGTTAACTAGGTGAGATGTTGGATTTCAGAAAACTAAAGAAACTACCTACCACTGTTTACTTACATACTGTTCTACATCCTCATCTAACTATCTTGCCCACACAAAAGGACAAGCTGAAACTTATGTATTGAACAACGGCCGCAGTGGCCCGCAGTGATCGCATTGAAGCCGCGATGATCCGGAGCCGGGATGCCGATGCCAGCCAGGTGGGCAGTTGGGCAGTTGGATATTGTACCCAACCAATTTGTTCAAAGTTTAGCCAAGTTTCTTCAATCCCTGACATGCCCGATTTCAAGGCATGAATGAATGACCGTCGAACCAGTATCCATAGAGTTCAGTCCAATGAGAATCGTTTTCCACTTGACGAATCAATCGGTCCACTCCAAACTCAACCATCGCCGCCGCGGGGATTCAAATTCAACACTGACCGCTGAACGGCGGGTGCAATCTTTGGACATTACCACGACTCTGGGTAGCATACAGTAAGGGGTAGTATGATTACACTGAGGTACTTGAGCGTAAAACCAGGATTCTGACGCTGAGATCGTTTGCGAGATGCCCGAGGCCGAATTTTGGCCGCGTAGGCTCGAAGCGCGTCCACACGAGTCGCAATATGACCGCTTCCTACGTTTTATCGTTGGCTGGTGTCATGACGGATCGTCACAATGCAAGTTCTTCTAAACTTGCTCAGGTACGTAGTATTTGCTTCGTCTTTACACCTTGACCAAAATCTTATAGCGCCCGAGATCGGTGGGTCAAACTAGCCCGGTATTTATAATTGTCCAGGTTCGCTCCATTTATATGCCCTTGTTGCTGCGATTAATATTGGCCATTCACTTCGACTTGGACACAAATTTTGTTGTTGACTTCAACGTCAAACCTTGTTGTATGTACGATTCCGTCCTTCCACCGCAATACTTGGCCCAATATTTTCCACTGGGAGTTACCTGGCTTAAACCAGGAACCCGAGAGCTGCGAGGAACTGTGGGCAGGACGAAATTTAACTCTAAGCCCCATAGTCTTCGCTCAGACATTCCAGTTTCGCATTGACATCAGGCGCCATCCGCGAAAACTATTATCGCAGAAGAAAGAAGCGAAGATCAATTTAATGCGGATAGAAAGGAACGACTGGTGCGCCTGCCTGCGTTGATTATGATGGGATGATTCTCGCCGGCAAGCGCGAAGAAGTTGGCGTTGCTCGAGTGCCGTGGTTTCCTGCTGATGACTTTGCAAGCCGCATAATTCATTTGAGGCAGTCGTTCTTGTTCTGGAAAGACCACGGTCACATGTGAATGTGTACACATATCTGTGGTTAATCAAGAGAACAACGTCAGGCAGCGGTGCAGGGCGCCTCCCACGAATTTGCTATCGATGCGTACATACCAATTGGGCATCCGTCGCAAATTCTTGATAGACCGAGGTGTCCGTCGAGAGTTAGGGTTAGTTTGTAGATATCGCAGTCTAAAAGGATGCCAGTGTGAGAAATTTCACCCTTGCGACTAATGGCATTAACGTGCGCTAATTTACCGAGGGCTGCTACACTACCGACGAAGCGGCAGCCGTGTAGTGTGTCGTCTAAATCTCCAGCAGTGGCATTTGTACTTTCCTACACAGAGAATAAGTCTCGTGTTTCAGAAGTAAAAGAAAGCTGAATGAAGGATACAGGTTAGGCGGGGTTTCTTCCTGCGGTCATCGGCGCGCTACATACTTGGGCGTTGATGCGGACAATTGCATACGTACGCGAAGCGGAGATCGGTATGCCGCTCTTCGCACTGTAGTGGTATGGACAAAGGAAAGGTGGTGGAGGAGTGAACAGTCGCGAGCGGACGGTGGATTTTGGGAGAAAGGGGGGTGTGTGGGCGGGATGAAATATACATATGTGGGAGTGGAAGACCGCACGAGGCGGTAATAATATGCGTATCGAGACGAGCAGGCTGTGGACACGTCGAGTGACGAGCCGCGGACCGTGCTCGACTGCGAAAGCAGTGCGCGAAGGGAGGAAGAAAAGGAGTCGCAGACGACATGGAAATCCTTGTGGAATTCCATGTCGGCCGCGAAGGGGTAGCGCAAGCGGTCGGCGGCGTTGATACAGTGTAGAGGAAGGTGTATGAAGGGGGTGGAACGAATAATGTGGGGAGGGAGGGAGTGGTGCGGTGGGGAGCGCGAAAGTACGCACCGGGATCTCATTATCCCAATCCATTGCTTCGGCGCGCGGCGTGCGTCGTGCGCGAGGGTGCGAGTGGGCGGGGGTGCGAGTAGGCGGCATAGGGGAGCTGCGCGCGCCGGTGTTGGCGGGCAGGAGGTCAGCGCAGTTCGGCGCTACTGGAAAAGGCGGGGCGGCTGGGCGGCGGTAGCGGCGGTGGACGGATACCGGCGGCTGCGGGCGTCGACACCGGCTGGAGGCTGACGGTAGGTAGGCGGGGCAAGCGCGGAGGGCGAGAGCGCATCCTGGGAGACTGGCGGGGGCTGCAACGAGCGGGAGAGGCAGTTTGAGGGTGGGATTGTCGCCGTCGCATGCGTCTTGACGTTAGCGCGTGATGGCAGCGTTAGGGAGGGGCGGGAGACGGCGGGCCGTGTGGGCGTGGGCGGGAAGGTAGGCGTCGCTAGGGAGTGGGACGTGGCGCGCGAAGGGCGAGGAGGTGGGTGCTGGATGCCAAGGGAGGTGTGGTCGGGTGCGGTCGAGGTGCGGGCAGGATGCGGTGACGCGGCAGGGCGGGTGTGGTGTGTCCGTGACCTTGACGGCGGGATCGTAGGTCGACAGGAGGGGTGCGGGCGTCGTGCGGCGGTGTGCTAGGGTGTAGCCGTGGCGGGGAGTGCGGTCCGGTGTGGGCGGGGTGCGGCGCTGCAGCAACGGCGAGGTGCGGTGGGTGCGTGCTGTTGACGGCGGGGTGCGGGCGGGTGCGCTCGAGCGAAGTGCGGTCGTCGACGTGGTCGTTTGGGAAGAGGCGTGTGGTGCGGTGATGCCGGCGATGATGTATCGGCTTTATTCGGCGATGCTCATGCCGAGGTCGGCGCCGGGTCTGTAAGGGTGCCGGGGCAAGTGCGGAGGCGGCCTAGGGTGGGCGCGGAGGTGCGGAGCAAGGAAATTTTAGCATGGTGGGGCCGCACTCAAAACAAAAGAAATAGTGGTGACGTGATTGAAAAAGAGCAGAAGAGGAGGTGCCGGTGCCGTCTTGCGATCAAAATCGGTCAAAGCGTAAAATATCGAGCCGTTTGGGTATGGAGAAATACATTGGGCCACAAATATGAAAGGTAAAAATATGGAAGTTACAGATTCTGAAAGGCGAGAAGAAGAGGACTCAGGTGAGGTGAACATCTCAAGTTGACATCGGTATTTTCGTGGAGTACCAGGCATCTCATGTGGAATTTCGAGAACTTCCCATCGAACAACATCCCAGTATGGTACATTCACCAGTTTTGAAGTTAAGCGGTTGAAATTTGGTGGAATATCCTTCCCGAGCCCCAGAAACATATTGGTGTACTCAAAATTTCAAAAAATGAATCGGAACCCAGTTTTTTAGAGTGAAAACCAATGTTGTCGCCCAAGTCGATGACCCCGGCACCACGGTTTTCGGGTTCCCCCCCGCGGTTTTTTTTGTGAACCCCTGGTTGCCCGTGATGTATTGGGGTGTAAACATCTACGTCGGCACGAAACCAGCCCTACAAGACCTGATTTTGACCTAAGTGATTTCGATACGGGAAGGGGTCGTACGGAATATAGCAATAAGCTCAATTTCGAATAGGGGGCATATTAATAGCGTGTGCGGGGATGCATCGTACGCGTTCGCCTGCGTCGCCGCCGTTAGCGCTTTCGCACTTCGGTGTTCTGGATATTTTTCTTCTTATTTTTATTTTTATTTTATTTTCGGCGGATATTTCGCCGCCGGTTCGGCCTCAACCACGGCGCCCGTTGTAGCGTCTCGCGTCCGGGTGTCGCGTGTACACCCTGGAGAAGTCGTGCGCGAACGGCGTTCCAGTTGGCGCTCCCTTTCTTTTCTTCTGGTCGGGCCGTTCGGTGAAGCGAGGGATTCGGCACGCGTCGTTCTCGTGTGTTGCTCGTCCGGCTTAGGCCTTCTGGTGTGTCTTCTATGCATACGAGGGGCACATGCATCTGCCCTTCCTTAGAGATTTGCGGGCGATCTGGCTTCGTGGATCGCAGGCGTTGGTGAGCGCTATGGAGCGATTTGGCACACCTCGTTCTCGGTCTGTGGTGCCAATACGGCTTAGGCCTTCTACCATCACCTCGTCGACGTCCTTCCGCATCCCCTCCCCGCGTTTCTCCCTGCTCGCATGGATTTCGCATGCTCGGTTGTGGTCGTCAGTCGGGGAATGGTCAAGAAATTGACCTCGGTCATACTCGACCATCTCGTACGCGAGGGCTTGGAGACTTTGGAGCGTCGTTCGTGCATCTCTAGGGCGCCGTCCGCGACGTGCGTTTGTGCGCCGGGGCGAATTTACACTTTTCAATTTTTGGCGGGGAGGGAGGGAGGTGGGATGATTTTGTAGCGCCGACTAAGCCTTAGCCCTTTTGCCACCACCGGCCTTCGATGTCTGCCCATCCTCTCCGCGATTTTCTTCCGCCCTCGTTGCGAATTAGGCTGTCGAGCTGGTCGCGAGCGTCGTGCCCGTGCGCACTTTGGCAGACGTCGTTCTCGTTCGGCGTTGCGGGTGGGTCTTCGGCCCTCCAGGACGTCGTTCGTACGTATCTCGGGCACTGGCACCTGCAGGTGCTTGTGCGTTGGCGCGCATTTGAATTTTGGAAATGTCGCGGAAATGTCGCGCGTTGGGTCGGGTGGATGCAGATTTGGTGCACGTCGTTCTCGTTCGGCGTTGCGCGCGAACCTTAGGACTTTCACCACGACCGAGATGGGGTGCTCGGAAGTCGGCTCCCGAAGTTCGTTTCCACTGGTGTGAAATTTGGGCTCTCTGGGTCGTGCTGGGCATGGCCGCCCAGTTATTGATTATTTTTATTTTTATTTTCATCTTTTGTCCTTCTTTCTAATTCCTTCTTCATCTCCCCCCTCCTACATGACGCTGACCCAACTTCCTTTCTTTTTTACAGAACCCCCACTAACACCAACCCCGCCCGTACCCTTCCCACCTCAAACACTCGCCGCGCACGCCCTACACGCGCACCTCCTTTCATGGTTCCTCGACGCGTCCGCGGCGCCGTTCGGCGTTTATAGGATGGCGCATGCGGGCAACGCCGCGGGGAAGGATGTGGGGATGTGGTTTGGGCCGAGTGCGGCGGCGGGAGTGTTGAGGTGGGTATTCAATTCCTTTTTCATTTTTGGATTGGGTCTTCGGTCTTCATCTTTACTATACGGACCTTCTTCTGCTTTCATACATCGCCTTCGTTTCATTGTCGCTGCTTTTGCCTTGCTTCCTGCTCCATATTTCGACTTCATCTACATACCCTTCCCTTCTTTCGTATCCGCTTCCCCTCCGCGCCCATCGGCGTCTCTTTGTTCTCCATTGTCATTGCCTCCGTCTTCCCCAAACTCACCCTAACTTCTTTTACAGAACGTTCGTGGACGCCTTCCCCATCTGCAGCCTCGGCGTCTCCGTCGCCACCGACGGTACCTTTTACCAAACAGACGTCTTCGTCGCCCCAGCTCGTCCCACGGACACGGCTCCGTGTCATCCTCGTCGTCCCACGGCCACGGACGCGGCTCCACCTCGTCTTCAGCGTACACACCCGGGTCTGGCGCCCGGCGGAAGGAGAAGGACGGTGGGAAGAGGAGACGAAGCGGTGGGGAGATCGACCAGTGCTGTTATTGCTTGGGATTCAGCTGAAAATCAAGAGCGTTAACCCAGTGTATTATGAGACGATTAAGGTGTGTTTACTCGTTTCCATGTCCATTGTCATGACGCTAACATCCATTTGCAGTTACTCTACACGTTCCCCCAATCCGTCGGCATCGCGGGTGGCTGACCCTCGTCCTCATATTACTTCGTCGGCGCCCAGCGCGACGGACTCTTCTACCTCGACCCCCCACCACTCTCGCCCCTTCCTCGGCGAGCCTCTCGTCTCGGCGCACGGGCGCCCTAGCTCTATTGGCCCATCTGATGCGAGCTCATTGCAAAAATTCAGAACTCCATGGAATCTTGGAATCACAAAATTTCGGTACGTGCTTCCCTTTGAC
This sequence comes from Mycena metata, assembly GCA_029378385.1. Classification (NCBI taxonomy): domain Eukaryota; kingdom Fungi; phylum Basidiomycota; class Agaricomycetes; order Agaricales; family Mycenaceae; genus Mycena; species Mycena metata. The sequence continues at coordinate 136,419 of JARKIB010000174.1, read as the reverse complement.
TTCTGTTATACACCCCCTAAACTTTACCTATGGGCTAGTGCCGAGCGATGCCGCACCTTTAGGCCTTTTTATTTTTCAAAGGTCAACCTGCTCAACCTTTGAAGAACTGTTGCACCTCCCACCGCCGAAATACAATTCGATGATCTCAGTTCTTCATCTAAAAATACGAATCCTATATCGACTTGTAGAAGGGTTTGGGCCATATAACGCTCCCGGAACGGTGAAATGTGCATCGAGTGGAGCAGGAATAAGTGCGATTTCTCACGCCTTCAGCAAAACGGAATCGATCACCTTCTCGGGCAAAAAACGAAGCGAATGGTCGTGTGCGGTGCACTCGGTATCGTAGTGATAGAAGAGTCGGTAGCTCTGGGGATCGACTCCCTGGGTCCCCTAATGTGTGATACCGCCCTGTTTTCGGCGGGCTAAAACGTAAGTCACTCACCGTTGGCCCGGTATTTCGTCCGGAACGCAACGTCTTGTGGGGTGCACCGTTGCACTTCGTGAGGAACTTTGAAGTGGATTGACGAAGCAGGCAGAAGAGCAACCGATGTCAGAAGGCTTTGGTGTTCCCCATTTAACACAGGATCTCAGGGAATATATGTCGACCATTCGCAGGCCCAGGTGAAAAGAGAGAGATCCGTCCGAGGGAATTCGCCGCTGAGTAAGATGGCGAATTTCTGTGTTGGGACCTGAGAAAGGAACTGAGCGTCAGGTATGGCACGGGCACGGCAAAAAATGAGACCGTTTGTGTGCTACTGACCTTGCGAATTGGGCTGGTCAAAAAGAACATCGCAAGAGCCTGCCCGGACTCGAACCGGGTTATCCCGTGGCAAGGGCGCTTCTTACACCTACCACACGCTACAGGGTCTCGTAGGGTGCGATCGGCCGAAAAGCATGCGGGATGGTTCGGCCTGGAGTCCGGAAGAGAATGACCCCTTTGCGTGTGGAGTTCAGCGTAGTGTCGCACTCGCGTCGAATCGAATGACCCACGACTAAATGAGATTTACCCGCCATAACAACCCAGATTGAACCCCCCTGCGCATGCGAGGAACTCACCTACAAACGCGGCATCAAAAAGAAAAAGGAGTTAGCGTCTGGACGAGCAAGGACCCCGGAACCGAACCGAGTTATTCTGTGTAGTTCGGCATTTGTTCATCTCAATGGAGCGCATGCATGGATGCTACGGGGCCCTAAATCTATTCGTTCCTGCAGCATAATGAAGCATGAGGTCAGCAGGAATGTCCGGACGATGTGCTCACATCTAACACACCCTGAACTGAGCCATGATTCACCCGCCAGCCGAAAACATCTTGAACTCACCAGGGCGGTGCTAGAGCCTCACCTAGAAATTCAGTGCCAATCAAGAAAGGAACAAGACGATTTATTCGTCAACGCCGAGGGAGAAAAAAAAATCACGATTCCAGGGTATGACCCAGCCCGGAGTCGAACCGGGGTATCTGCGTATTGGGATGGTGAACGGCTAAACATCGTGGAGGCATGCCGCATGCTACAGGGTCTTATTCCTGTAGCAGGGTTGAGCATGAGGTTAGCAGAAAAACAATTTCCTCCGCCTCGGGGAACGGACTCACATCCAGCACACTAAAAACTCGATACACCGGGAGACAAAAGTTGGTGTTTGCCTGCGCGTTGTGGTAGAGCTGGAGCCTCATCTAAAAATTCAGTGCCAACCAAGAAAGAAACAAGACAAGTAAAAAAATTATCCGTCAACGCCGAGGGGAAAAAACGCGCGTTTCGATACATGACCCAACCCGGAGTCGAACCGGGGTATCCGCGTATTGGTATGGTGAACGCCTAAACGTCGTGGATCCATGCCGTATGCTACAGGGTCTTATTCCTGTAGCAAGATTGAGCGTGAGGTTAGCGGGAAAATAACTTCCTCCGCGTCGAATAAGGGAAGCACAGCGAAACGCAATGCTGATCTACCCGCCATCCCGGAGACATAAGTTAGAATTCGCCGGCGCGTTGTGTTGGAACTTCACTAGGGATCCAGGCTTTAAATTGTCGACAAGGACTTCAAGTGGGAGTACGACAACCACCAGTTTACGCAAGGTCCTCCCCAACTTCCGTTGCAGGGTCAGCCTTTCTCTAACTCTGTCCATTTTGACGAGATTTAGATATCGCGTTCACGTCGCCCAGCTCAGAGAATCGGAGCACCGCGAAGCCTTTGGACCCAAGATAGACTGAAGAGGCCAGGATGCCTAGAAAAGCCTTAGCATTGGTGTGAGACGATGAACTGGCGCAATCCGGTGAAGAGTTGGTGGTGGCAAGGAGAAAGTGGCGAAATCAGTTTTGATCCGCTAACACTGCCACAATCTGCTTCTTTCTTCCGACGATCATGTCGCCACCAAGCGCCCTCCCAGCCAACTCGCAGCTTCGGCCTGCGCTCGATTTCACCAAATCTCAGTGGAGTTTGTCTTCTCTTCTCGTTTGTTCACGCCGGCATTGAATCATTCCGTAAACGAGGTGCTTGCAAGTTGCTGTCGGAGTCCGACTGTCCGTGCGCCCTCAGGCTGGTCAGGCGGGTTAATGAGAGGGACTTACAGCCTTGGTGTGTCTTTCTCATCGGGTTTAGCCCCGCCCTACCTTCTATTCGCTCCTCTCCTTCTATTGTCAATGCGTCAGGCGCTACCGAAAGACACCTCATCGCTGGGCGTCGTGGTGCGTATCTCCGTATCGGCTTCTTCTTTACCTCCCACTGCCATTTACTTCCGAGTATTCATATCCCCTCTTACTCCAGACATACTCACTCTGCCATGAATTTATTTAACTTGCACCCGGAAGCCTAGACGTCCCCGCCGTCACCAAAGGCCCACGCACTACGTGCCATCCTCATCCTCCGCGCTGCCTACCCTCTGGCTCACCGCATCTTCCCAGCACATCTCCCGCCAACGCTACGCGCACGATGCTTCCGAGTTCTCGCTGTACCCTCCACTTTGCTGCGTTACCTCGTCCGTCCCGTAGCTGTCCTGGAGGTGGGATGCGACGCACAGATTGCTGAGGTTACCGATTCGAGGTGCGTAATTCTTTTCCGTTCGGCTTTCTTCCTCTTCTTCCCCTTTCTTTGCTATCCTCCATTAATTACGGGCGTGCGGGGTTCCAGTATTAAAGGCTGCATTGCTACACCACGTCCCAGGTATCTGTGTGGTTTAATGTGTCGATACTATACCGTGGCGGGAGGGCTTATGGGGGTTTTCTCGGCTTAGAATACGCTCCCTAAAGAATTACCAAAGATTCGATCCAACTTCCAAATTTTGAAGACAAAGCTGAGTCGGTTACAAGGGAAGAGACGAATATGATGTATTCCCCCGTATCCGCGCTCATCCGAACAACGTTTGATACCATTTTAGTTCCTCGTAACCACCCACACGGCGCCGGCTCATCGACCTCCATCTGGGTCTCTTCCACATCGGTACCAGGGAGCCGCCCCAAATCACCGTCCCCAATGCGAAGCCTCAATATTCCATGCCTCGTGAGTTTTCTTCACCTCGGCTGCCAGTGCCTTTCCCCTCACGCTGATTACCACGACCATTCAGAGCAATCCGTACGTTACAAGCCACGAAATATGAAACCCAAACTATCAGATATATAAATGATGAAGGTATCGCAGGCGCATGGGAAGCTGAGTATGTTCACAAATCCCAACTCCCTCTCCATTTTGGTGCTGCCATACTCCCTGTCGTCCTTGCATATATCACTCGCAGCCCTTCCCATTGTCCTCGGTGCTCGTCATTCACTTCCTCCGCTGACTGACACTTACTCGCAGGCTCGCTGTCGACGTGCTGGTATTCTTGCTCACCGTCATGCGGGGAATCATGCATCAGCGCAGTGACGGGTATCATTTCTCACTCCTCGGTTGTCTGGTTCGTGACGGTGCGTTGAATTTCCTTCTACCAGTGCACTGTATTGACCCTTTTTTTTGTCGACAGGTGCGATGTATTTCTTGTGCGTTGATTATCTTCTTCAAACTGAGATTCCCACGCTCATCGATGCGTAACCAGTGCGATTTCTATGGCCAATCTGGTGAACATTCTAATGTTCTACGTACGTCCTCCTTTTTTTACCAACGAATCGCTCAATTCCGACTTCCATCGCGCCTACAGTTCGGTGACGTATGCACCTTACTGATGCTGGAGACCTGGCTTGTTGATTTTTGCGCGCTAGCCCGTCCTGGCCGGAAGGTTTTCTACTAGGTGAACTGTTGTTTAATTTCCTCTTGAAGAATCGAGTTGGACACTCTTTTATTTCTCCTCCCACCAGCCTCTCCACCACATTAATCGCTCGCTTCATGTTAAATCTGCACGCTGTTGCCGATGCGCCCACGGAAGTAAATCTCAGGACCGATGACTGGGACTGCGAGGAAGAAGCTCACGCTGCCTCCGAGGATGAGAGTGAGCGGCGGGCGAGTGATATTGAGCGGGGGCGACCACACACACGGCAATCGGAGCACAGTGCGGTGAGAGAGGAGCACATAGCCAGTTATCGCGATGAAACGTGGGGCCAAGAGCCCGTATGAGCCGGACATTTGTTTACTTGAGTCCGCCATTTATCTTATACATATATAATCCGTTGGTTTTCAGTTCTATCATTTAATTCTCACTAATGTATGTTGCATGTACGTTATTCGCTGGCTGTAAAATTGTCGAGGCTGATTATAAGTCCGTGCCGTGCCGAGTATACAGCTTTCATGCTTTTATCACAGTCACTCCTAAACTTGAATCACGGCGGTCGATCGATCGATCGTCCGAGGCGCAGATGTATCGCGGATGTTCATTACGTTCCACGGCTCTGTCTTATAAAGAGGCTGCGTAGCCGGCCGACACTGTTTCACTCGAACACCCATGTCTCCTCGACTTCACATCCCCGCCGCCTGTGATTATCACATTTTGTGCGTTGTTCTTCGCCGTAGAGACCTGCAATCTAATATCTTGTCCAGCCACATTGTCCTAGCATTTGCCGTTGCCGATATTGCATTCATCTCGCTGATATTGGGTACCTGTCTTTGGGCTGCGTGGAACCCTGTGTCGAGGCCACATCTCAATCGTGTCAGCTTTCGGCTCCTAATATATGCCCTGATAGCAAAGTGCGCGAACCTCAATCTCGCCCACAGTACCTCGCGATTAACCGTTGTGATTTCAGCCTTGGTTACGTGGGATGCATGATCCCCCTCGCTACAGTGGGCGCAGGAGCAGCGTGCACTGGCAGCGCATTTTTCGCCAATGTATGTTTTTTTCTTTCTCCAAAGACAACCTGTTCAGATTAATCGTCTCTTCCTTGCAGGTCTGTATCTTATTCGCTGCAATCATGTTTTTCTGCATGGCACTTAACCTCCAGTGAGTATTCGACCATATAATCTCGCCGTGCGAATCAGTAATCCGAATGCAAACGCAGGTTGGTGCTCATCCACGGCGTGAACGGCCAGAGTATGGAAAAATATTATGTCACTGGTGCCGTGGTAATGACGGTGGTTTGTACTATTCCGCCATACGCCGCCGGCGCGCTTGGGCCGGTTACTTCGCGTTTTCTGCACTCCAAAACTGCTGACGCACATGCAGTTTCTATCCAGACATCAACACGTGTTGGTTCAATAGTCCCGATCCTACTGTACAACTGCGATGGTTTGTGGGGACACTGAGCCTGTGGCTGCTTCTGCTGTTAGCGGGTGAGGTCGTCTGTTTCTTTATGATTGTGGGATCCATGGTAAGCCCCCAATAGGGTGTTTCAGACATTCCAACTTGGAGCCCGATTTGGGTCCAACTTGACGTCCAACTTCAACTTCAACTTGACCAAGTTGGACTCGAAGTTGGGTCAAGATGTGTGAACGTCCTTTTCGTCATCCAACTCCGAAGTTGCCACCTTCAGCACTCGTCCACCAAAGATGCCATCAAGATGCCATCAGCGCCGCGAGGAAGTCGCAACTCGTCAAGTTGCGATCTCGAAGTTGGATGTCAGATCGTGGGGTTAAGCACGATCTGACATCCAACTTCGAAGTTGGGCCAATTTGGGGTTCCCAACTTCGTCAAGTTGCACATCGAGTTGGGACCCAAGTTGGGCCCCAAATCGGAATGTTTGAAACACCCTAATGTTCCCGCGATACTTCTCAACGTCTCATTGTCACTTAAGATTATGCGCCACCATGTGGTCTCATCCATGCCAACTGGAACTTCCACAACATCCTTTTCCAAACCCTAGACGCTCCCGAAACCACCTATTGCAGCACTCTCTGCTACCCGCAATCAAGAGTCGTCGGTATCCATGGGCAAGTATTGACCGCCGAATCCTCGAACTGGCACAGCTCTTCCGAATCAAAGCCATCTATTCGCTCTCAACAACCCTGGACTTGCGGCGTCGTAAGAAGGTTGAGAATTCCGGGACCAAATTAGCGGCATGTAGGTTGCAATTTCATTTCTGGTCTCAGAGGTCTCATTCAAATTATTCACGTAGATCCGCGTTGTGTTCTGGTCCAGCCCCGTGAGCTTCGGCCGCTCACCGCGCCCCTGCGCAGACTAGTTTCGAAGTACCTTGCGTCGTTATATGGGACAACGAGCCAGCAAGTTCTCCCTCTAATCGCGTCCCCGCTCGAGCACTGGGGGAAAATTCAATGGCTGGAAGGTGGGGACATGATACATGCGAGTGAGATCGGAAAACGGAACAAGGGATATAACATATATCAAGGTTCGATTTTTCTTCCGGGAGGCTCCTTGCGTACTTCTGAACACTTCTAGTATACAGTGGCGGCAAAAAGTTCTGTCCGAAGCCGTTTGGGCTCATTTCTTGACCAAATTGGTTCAAATAAAATGCTATCATATACTACTATTGATTCCATGATAATTAGTGCAGTTTGAACCATAGGACACCTGTTCCGTTCCTTCAGAAGAAAAAAATGAGGGTTTTTAGAGAAATCAAGATTCTAAAATCATGTTGAATGAAAAAATGGTCTATACAGCATGAAAGTACTCGTAAAGGAGAACTTAGTACCATTTTACCTGACCTTAGTTGATAGGCATTTGACCTCACCACAGAGCCTGCAAGTTGGCTATTTTTTGTGTTTTAGAGCCATTTTTGATCATTTTGAGCCAAAATGCCAGATTTGCGGCAGACATTGTGAGCTCAAATGCCTATCAACTTGGGTCAAGTAAAATGGTACTGGGGTCTCCTTTACGAGTACTTTCATGCTGTATAGACCATTTTTTCATTCACCATGATTTTAGAATCTCAATTTCTCTGAAAGCCCTAATTTTTTTTATTCTGAGGGAACGGAACAGGTGTCTTATGGTTCAAACTGCACTAATCATCATGAAATCGAGAGTAGTACATGGTAGCATTTTATTTGAACCAATTCAGTCAAGAAATTAGCCCAAACGGTTTCGGACAGAACTTTTTGCCGCCACTGTAGGTGTCTCGGACAACTTCCCAAATTCTACGTAAGTCAACAGATAGTCATCGGCCATTCACTCCGATCACCAACCTCTTGGGCCGTGGGCGGACACTGGTAACATTAGGAGATCTGCCGCACCAGTAACTGGTGGTATGTACTTGGTTTTCAACCTCGCGCGCGTTGCGTGCGAATTTTATTTTTTGTACCAAGTTTTGTACCTTTGAACGACCTGTCAATTAATATTTTACAGGTCCAATGTGCAACGTCACCTGCCTCCCCCAAGCGCTAATTTACATACACTGAGTATAACAGGACGCCGGTTAAGGATCCAATCAACATTTGGTTAGATGGTTGGCCCTGATCGCCCTTAAGCGGAGTTTGAATGACTTTGCGGATTTGCAGGTTGAGCGCAATTTTTTTAAATGATAGAACTGATTCAATGCATGTTCCAAACCTGAGTTGCAGGCTTAAAGGGGCCATCACACTAAGGAGGAGGCTGCTGAGGCCCTCATAAATACCTTACGTGAAATGTTTCAAGGTTCTGAGACATGTCAACATATGCCGAGCATAAGCCGAGCATTTGTTCACATTTTCCTGATGTGAAGCGCCTAAAGCGCTCTTCGAAGACGTTTCAGCATTTGGTGCCTTTCCCACGTTCAAACAATTCTTAAGCACTTCTGAAGCGCAATGTTAAAGCGCCCTTGACCGTCACTGATACGCCCATGTGCCTTGTGCAGATTGAACCTTGCAACGGCTCGGTGGCGGGTGGTACCGCGTCCACGCTCCTGGATGGCTTTCATTTGCCACAATTGACTTGTGGATGTCGCCTGCGCTAATCAGGCTCGAGTCATGAGGTGCAGCATGTAAGAGTTCTTTTACTCCTCGACAGTAACTTCAACCGAGCCTATCGTATTCTTTGTTAAACAGAATCAGATTCTTGAACAGGAACATCACTGTCTTTCCGATGTGCGTGTCAAATCGCGTCGCAGCGAAGTTCTCGTTCAACACGCCCCTTACCCCGCGCAGATTCGATCTTGCAATGGCTCGTGACTTGTCATTTCAATTTTCCAAAAAACACCGACTGACTTGCCTGTTGCCCGCTCCCTAGTCAAAGTAGTATCGACTTCTTTTGCGGGGCTCCTCCCCGGCGGCAGTTTGGCAAAGAGTCCCAAGAAAGCTCGAAGCTGTCGTGAGAGACTGAATCTATCATGAGTACATACTGCTCACGCGGTACATGAGAAGAATTCTCAGGGGTAAGCGCCTGTAAGCGCCCAATAAATGGGGTTTGTAATGTTCCCCGAGCGTAATTGGGTTCGGTAATGTTCCCGATCAGCCTTTTGGCAAAGAACCGTCTCAGGTAGGTAGCTAGGTAAGTAGGTAGAATTACACGGCCAGTCCCGCTCAGGAACGCGAACAGTTTACGAGTACTAAGGACATTGAATGTGAATTTAAACTGGTCCCTCCGTTTTTCCGGACATCTGGGCGCCAAACAGCCTTCAATTCACAGTGATGTGGGGTCGCTTGCACGATTCGCGTTCTCCGCTGAGGCAACGTCCCTTCCTCCTCTGTCGTCTGTCCGAAGGAAACACGGTCGCCCTTGATGATGCCGAGGCGCACCAAGTCTTCAGGAAACGGACGACGGGGTGGACTTGCGGCTTTAGCAGATTTGAGTTGATCGCTTTACCGTTTGGACATCTCTCAAGATGGACAGATGGATGTTTACCTGCTCCGTTTCGAAGTTCTTGTTGGAGCCCTGGGCGTGGTGAGCGTCTGAACTCGTGAGAGTGTGCCGCAGCGCGTGGGTCAGGCCGTGTATTGAAAGGGCGATCTGAGATATCATCAATTAGGATTTATGACTTAAGAACGTGGTAGGTACTGCGGGGAGGAGTGACTTTGCCTCACTCAACCGGTGCCTCGCATTCTCACCTCGGCTACCGCCTTGAAAATGTCCGCTCCATCCTCGGCTCCCCCGAATGATGTCGAAGGGGCGCTCAGGTCCCTTGCGCAGTCCGAAAAGGCCGTCCTGCAGGTCATCGATGCACCACTCGACGGGTCCCAGCCGCTGGTCCAAGCGACGTTCAAACTGAACCGCGACATCGCGCAGTTGAACGCCGAAATTGCCGCGGGAATGAGGAGTCTTCCGGTGCATGATGAAAAGACAGCAAGGATCCTGGATGTTACAATTCACTCTGATTTTGCCATCACAGGCCTCCGAGACACGAAGGGTCCCGAGTCGACACGGCCGGCGAGAGATGTCTTGATTAAGTTTCTCCAGGATACATACACGCATACAGCAAACGAGGTACGAGTTTTGCAGTTGTAGCATCTGTTTATAAGAGACTAATACGCAACCACATGACAAGCAAAAGCCATTCGATGAACGGCGGATCTTCAGATGGCTTAACGACCCGCTTCCTGTCAACGACATTGGCAGCATCTCGTCGCAGTGGTCGCAGCAATTCGGCGGCGGCGACAAACATTTTTATCGCCTTGTGAACCGTATGAGCCTGCAGCAGGATCCTTTGGATTATGACCTCCATCCAAGGGAATCATACCTAACTTGTGCCCAAGATGCAAACCGCCGGCTGGTCGTCATCATAGTCAACGACGTCGGGTCCGCGCAGACATTCAACATGTAAGTCAACGATGTCTGGTCTGCGCAGACATTCAACATTCACAGATCCCGCAACATTGTCCACGATATTCATTTCGAGAATCCACGCATTGTTCCCAAGATGCGGGACGGAAAGAGCTGGACCTCTCTCTCCGACGGGTCCCTCGACACTTTTGTTAAACTCTTGCTTCTCGACTTCTTTCTCGCATCCATCTATCTACAGCCCGTGGACTACTACGGGCCCCTGATCTGGCCCAAATTGTTGGCCAAGGACGAGCTGCTGGGCGTTCACCTCCCGCTCACCGGAAACCCTCATCTGCAAGTCCCCTTGGGCCTCTTTGAACCGCGCCTGTCGGCCAAGAGTAGGGAGGCGTTCAAAGAGATTGAGTACGCCGAGGGAATCCTCCGAAGCGTGAACAACCTGGTTGATTCCATCGTGTTCGTGCTCGAGGCGCTCACGCCAAACATTGCTGCCGACACCTTCCCTCGGGCCGCCGACTACAAGAGGCACAAGCAGACGCTTGAGGGGCTGTGCAGGGAGCGCAGCAACAACGCGTCGCGGGCCCTCGAGGCGCTGAACCGTCAGCTCGACTACCTGACCAAGCGGCACGCCATCCGCGAGGCCAAGTCGATTAAAATCCTGACCATCCTGGCCGCGCTCTACCTGCCCCTGTCGCTCTCGGCGTCCCTGCTGGGTATGTCGACCCCGTTCAAGTACATCGTCCACAACCAGACGGCGCAGACCCAGGACCTCACAGGCACGAACCTACTCTTCGACTTCTTCGGCGTCTTCGTCTGGCTCGCTACATCGACCTTCTTCATCGTGTACGGCATCCGGCTCGCGCTCTGGATGAAATCGGTCGGGCTGGCCACACTTGCCGAAAAGTTGGGTCTGAAGAGGGTGTCTAAGAGCTTCACGGGCCCTTTCTCCATCTTCTCGTACGGCAAGCGGTGGCGCTTCGGCGGCAAGGAGGGCAGGAACTTTGAGCTCATAAAGGCTCTCACGGGGTGGTGGATCGCCGTCGGGTTCTACGTCACCCTCCTGGTCATCTTCTTCGTCGGCATGCTTAGGACGGCCCAGGCAGCGTGGGACACGGCCTGGATCATGTTCACAACTTACGCGGTAGTCGCGGGATCCTTGGCGGTGTGCACTTACCTTCTCTTTGAATGGCTGGACCGCAAGAAACGCCCGATTTGAACGAAGTCGCGATCACAAGATTCATCGTTGACATGATGTTCCATAATTATGGCAGGCATAACATGTATCTTGATCACAACTTACACTTTTACATGGTTTATATGTTCGATCGGAAAGAGTGGCGACTCTCGCAGGCAAACTTGTGATCGAACAGTTTAATTATAGTTCAAGTAGAAGGCATACAGGCCCAAAATCCGTCCCTCATTCCCAGCACCCTAGGGACCGGCAACGAAAACTCTACCCACCTCCCTACCTGGTGCAACATCATTGACAGAGAGACTCGAGTAAACGTACAAATTATCCGGGGATTTCTTCAACATTTCAGGATTCGTACGTTCGTTTGTTAGTAGCCGAGGTCAATTCCCACGGTTCAATTACAGTAAAAGATGGTCACAAACCCTTGGGAGTCAGACGTTCGGGTATAACCTTGGAAAGAAGGGCCTCGAATGGAAGGTTTCATCGCAACCCATCCCCCGATGCGCTATTCTATCCGGCTTTTGTTCGTTTTCCACGGCCGGATGCCGAGTCTTGAATGCTTTGCAACTTCGGGCTCAGCCACCCTCCAAGGAATAAGACTTCAGTACGCGTCCAAGTCAATTACCGAATATTCAGGCAACTAACGGAGGAGCTCAGCTTGACTCCGGCGCGAAGTCTTCGGCATTGCGAGTCTGGGTTGGTTTATTTTTGCACCGCCCTCATTTTGCAGGCTAATCCTCACAGAACCTCAACGTTATGGTCTCCGAGAGCCGCCTTGCAATTGCCATGCTCCTTGCATGCTACTTACTGAGAAACCTTGATCACAGTTAGCATTGATGCGCGCGATTCCCACGGTTCAATTACAGTAAAAGATGGTCACAAACCCTTAGGAGTCAGACGTTCGCGTGTGAATCGGTGGGTTTGAATAATCCGCCAGGGAAGCCAGTTATTATGGTCGATGATGAGTACGCATCGTGAGCGAGCGCTGAGAAATCAGGATGCATTCGAAGGAGGCTGCGTCAACGAGAATGGATTGAAGTACAGAACTGGGAGAGGCTGATCCTCGAATTGGAGGGAAAATGAAGCCCAATCTAAATTCAGAATATCTCAGGAGTTTGTCAAGGAGAGTGGGTTTGAATGCGTACATGGTGCAATAATGGAACAGTGTAGCGTAAACGGCGCCAATCCTTCGAACCCACTGAACACGAGTTGACCCGGGAGGAAATTCGTGAACTTAATACCACAGTGACAGGCTGCGGGCTCTTGTTTTTCGAAAGATTATTTACCCTGAATCACTCAGCGACGGGTGCCTCTCCTAAATTGCCGTGTGTGAGCCCAATCGAGAAAATAATGATCTACCGGGTTTCCGGTTTGCGTGGTAAAATCTTGAAAGAAAGGGCCAGTGGCCGGTACGGGTAGCTATTCCTGAAACGGGAGCGGATGCATACCATCTAGGATGAGGTCTTCTTAGGTGAAGAATTGGTGGCCGCCGGGCATGAAATAAGTCAAAGAGGTCGAGGCCACACCGAAGGACGAACATTTTGACTCGATATCCGCCGACAGCGACGAAAGGAACAACACCAAATTAGACTTGGAACCGTGGCGGGAGAAACAGAGAGCATAGCCCTAACTCTAACCCAGCAGGAAAGGTTTGGACGTTCAGTGGACACCTGAAAGTTGTGTTATTGAAGTGAAGAGGAGAGCCAACAGAAGACCCCACCCGGAGTTGTATTGCAGTCGCGCGGCGGTCCACACGCCAATCGGCGAGTTGACGAAGGATGGTGAATAAAGCACACCAGGAAGAAAATGTTCCCCCGCAAGGGTAAGGACGCTCCAGACTCAAACCGGGAGAAGCTCTGCATGCCTACTCAAACAAGTGGAGCGGATGCGTATATAGGTGATGGGGTCTTCTTCCCTGAAACTTGATTCGTTAAGTCTGTATCCAAAAGGTGCCGGGGACGCGCTGGCCGGCGGGGGTGCCGGAGCGGGGCACGAGGGTGCGGACTAGGGGAGTGCGGAGGGCAAGTGGGGAGGGTGCAGCGGACACCGGGGTTCTGGGGCAAATCACGGATGCGACGCTGGGGATGGAGCCGCTGCGACCGATCTACGCACCGCCATGGATGAGCCCGCTCCCCGTCACTACAACCATCACGCCGAAGGACAGCGCACTACAAGCGCTAGAGTACGCGTTGAAGGACGAGCGGGTCGCACGGTCGACGTGGTATACAGATGGATCGCTGTTGGAAGGTCGCGCGGGGGGAGCAGCGGTGAGGATAGAGGCGGGAGTCGAGAGGGAGAGGATTGTGGTTCCGCTGGGATTGGGGCAGGTGTGTGAAGGCGAGATGGAAGGGTTGCTGAAGGCGACGGAGACTGCAATTCAAGGAGGTCACCCACACATCCTATGTGTCGCCGACTCCCAAGCTGCGCTCCGCGGCATATTGGTCACCACACCCCGCTCTGGCCAGTACCGCGCAATCCTCTATGACCAACTCCTTCGCGCTGCGCAGATCCACCTTCCGCATTTAACCATCACCAATCTCTGGACACCCGCTCACATCGGAACCGCCGGGAACGAGCTTGCAGACGAGGCGGCGAAGGCGGCGACCGAGATGGAAGCCGACCCTAGCTTGTTCGTCTCGCTCACTACGGTTCAGCGCTTGATCCGTGTTCAAATCCTCGACAAATGGCGCGGGCTGTGGGATCGGTCTAAAACGGGAAAAGCGCTGCGATCCATTGACAAGTCTATCCCCTCCCTCCGACTCTCCGCCCTATACTCCTCGTCCCTCCCAAGAAAAACCATATCCAACATCTCCCGTCTGCGCACAGGCCCGTCGCACCTAAACGCTCATCGCCATAAGTCTGGCTTCATCCAATCTCCAGCTTGCGAGGCGTGCGGGGAGCCGTTTGAGACGAGGGCCCACTACATCCTCCAATGCCCCGCTTTCGAGCATCTCCGCCAACCTCTCCATGACGCTGCGAGGCGCGCAGGTCATTTTGGATCCCTCCACCTCTCCACCCTGCTGGCCGAACCCAAAACGTTCAAGGCCCTCGGGACCTTCATTGAAGCAACGGCCCGCTTTGACAGCAAATGACGCTGAGTTTTGTTTTCTATGTTATGTTTCTCTCTGTTTTCCCTCTACGTATTTATGGCTACTTTATATCAACATAATCTCTCTCTCATCTCATCTCTCCCATATAACCACCAACCGAAATACCCGTCTTAACACATACCTGAAAACCTCTTTACCATTGACTCAATCCCACATACGCACTTTTTCCCACTAGTATATAAATCTCGTTCCATCTCATTTTCCTTTTCTACCTATAAACTCATCCACTCAACCACCAATTGATACCTTCCCGAACCCAACTCGTAGCACAACTACCATAGCCTCTAGGCCACATGTAGTTACCAAATGAAATCAAAATCAAAATCAAAATCAAAAGGTCGAGGCCGCGCTGCAGTGTCAAACCTTGATACTCTCCCGAACGCGCCAAAGGAGCAACTGCGAACGTGACTTGAAACCCACGCCGTAGAGGAACAAAACCTGAGTCAGAAGACTTATCCAGGGCCCCGTCCGTAATCGAACCGGCACAGTCCGGGTGAATAAAGTTCATACGTCTCCAAATCCTGCAGAGGCACACCACATGCGACGGAGTCTTAGACCTGGAGGATGGGTGGACATAGAGTCAGGCGGAAGATAACGTCGTACGCTTGGTTAAAAAATGTGTAGTCACATCGCACTCACCAAAGGTTAGGCGTAAGTCTCTGTATTAGACACCTATGTACAAGTTCAGCTGTTTCTTGAAAAGGCAAACACCCTTCGCATTCTGCCTCCAGAACCCCGCCCGGAGTCAAACCGGGTTCCCCCGCCTGAGTTAGACTGGCGATGGATCAAATGGCAGCGGATGCATACCATGCACGGCGGGACTTGTTTTCAAAATCTAATCAGCATCAAGGGTACAAGAAGATATGTGAGGGGTGCGAACCTACTACGCATAGTTAAGTGTGGACATTCCCCAAGTCGATCGAATAGTCGATTTCGGTGGTCCCTGAGTTGAAGCCAGACTGGGTGCGCAGGAGACCAGAAAAAGCAATGCTCCATCAGAACAAGAGTCGAACGTATTCCGCCTGAGTCGCGCAAGACTAAGTAGCTGAATTGAGTAGAATGCAGACCTCGGCGGAGTGGAAGCGTTGAACGGGTAGCCGGAGTTGCCAGTCGGACTTGACGTATATTCTGATACAGACCTCGGGGGTTTCATAAGGATCCAGTGGGTGTTGCTCAAGAACTCGTTGACGATGGTGGTGGCAAGAAGAAAGCGGCGAAAATCAGTTTGATCCGGCAGCACTGCCACGGCGCTTCTTTCTGACAACCACCATCTCGCCACCAGTCCTCTCCGACGCGGCTCCTCTGGTTTCAGCGTCAACCGCGTACAATACTACTTGCCCCGGTGCCCCTAGCTTGACGGATATCCAATCTCATCCTACGAGTGACTTATGGAATTCGAAAACGACTAGGGATTTGTGGCGGAAAGAAACGCGATTGAGGGATGCTGCGCATGCAGCGCTGCCCGTCTGCGAAGCCTTCACCGCGTCTCCGACATGGAAACGTCCTGTGGCGGCCCAAATCGTGTTCACGTCGCTCATACGGCACGTGTATTACGCCGGGTGAGCGTTTCATTCCATTCAGTTTCCATTTGCAATTTACAGCGCGCTGAAGCGGCCACATACTTGTAGTGCTCAAGGTCCCGGCCAACTGCCCTGTTTTTCTCTATGATCCTCCCGCCTACGGCTAACGTACTTGGACTATTATCGAAAGGACCCTCGTCGTTATCGGTGGCGGTGAGTATATTCCTCTCTTTGCCTTCCTTTCCAATCTTTGTTTCATATTGTTCCCGCTGCAGAAATACCTTGCCGTGTACGGACAATCTATCCCTTTGCTCCACAAAACGGTCGGTGCCGCCATCGCTACGACCCCAAACTCTGTACGCGCCCGAAACTCTGCGCCCTGCGTACCGCTCTGACATTCCCTGCGCCGCGCGTCCCCTGCCACTTCCCTACGCCCCAGAGACTCCTCTGCGTTAACGCCACGGCGTCGTCGATCCGCGTTCTGGGAGTTCGCGCATTGCTTGGCGCGTTGTGCCCGTCCGTCTCGCCGACGGAGACGTACACGGCACCGTCCCTACGCTGCTGTGGGACTTCGCGCTAGATGTGGTGGGGGGCGCAGGTACTGCGGGCGGAATATGTTGAGCAGCGTGGAAGTGACGATTTGAGTCGTATCCCTCTTGTTCTGCAAGTCATTCCCTGCCGTATCGTTAGGCGTTATCTCAGACTCATATTGTTGCACCATACCCTCTTTTTTATCGTAGTTTCCTGACTTCCCACCCAGAAGGAGCGCGCCAACGCGCAACTCAATTCGCCGACGGACGTTAAGAGTCTGCCTCATAGTGAGCTCCTTCTGCGCCGCCTGATTCTCCCCAATTCCTCCATCCACAGTCCACTTTGAAGGAAATCAGACCCAAAGCTCTGACAACCATGCCCCTCAAGATCGGTCTTCTCCGCGGTTGCCGCATCCACCCCCGTCTCTGCTTTCCCTTGGGCCATCGCGCGCTGCGCACTCGTAATCCGCTACCGTAATCCTTGCGACTCCCAACCCCAGTACTCCATCGTCTGCTTGTGTGCTCCTTACGCCTTGCGCTATCGATATAAAACGCGACCACGTCGGTTAGACCGATGCTGACGGTGCAACACTGGTCGATATCAGTTTCAATAGCGTTCAGTGGGCCGTGAATGGCTCGGCGTACTCATTCTCCTTCCCGCTCGCCACAAAAATTCAATAGGGGCTCAGGTCTCAGATTGCGAGTTGTTAACAATTGAGTGGCTCTGCGTCGCACCTCGGTGGTCATGGAAAACAGCCGCACTGCCCGCGTGAATGGCAGGTGAATGGTGCATCTGGTTCCTTTTTTTGCTTTAGCGATAAACGTTTATAAACGAAAACGCTTAGTTGGGATAGGTACAGGGAGGTTCGAAGAGCGTGGAGTCGAGCGGACGGGGGTGAAAGAATTAAACACTTCAAGAACGAACCAATAATTGTTGGCGCACGCCGACACTGTTCAGTCGGGACTCCCTCCTTGCTCCACGCTCAACGCGGAGCGCAGGAAATCGACACCGGGCAACTTGGGGAGATTCCATTGCGCTCACAGCGCCATAGCCATGTGCGGCGAAAGGGTTCGGCGTATCCGCGCTCTGAGGCCCGTTCGCCTGGTGGGAGGTGACCGGGGCGTCGTTCTGCTGCTCGTTCGAAGTCAGGGCATGTTTGGAAGCACCCGTAATCGCGGTATTATTTTGCGAAGCGAAGGACCAGCCGCGGCGGAGATCGGCATGTACATCCGGCGCGGGATGCGGCGCGGATTGGGATTACGGTTGGGAATGTTAATGAGACTGGGTGGACACGGCGGGAGAAGCGTAGGGCCGGTAGGACTCTCTTTCGTTTCTGTGACGTGCGAGATGCGTTAGTACTGATTAAACGAGGAGGGTCGGATGGAAGTAAATAAATTGAGAGGGAAGTAGGACGCGGTGCATGGCGCACGCGCAATGGATCGCAGATTCGAGGGACGATCGGATTTTCGGCCGCAATAAATTTGTTGCCATATTTTGAGTAAAAAGACTAACTTAATTCCCCCTTTTTTTGTGTTACCTGAGATAGTGTTGCCGATGTCCGGTTCGGTCCGGTTTTTCCTCAAAAAATCCGAACCTCGAACCTGACCCCGGGTTCGGTTCGGACGAATTTGCTGAACCCCGAACTGGACCTAGGTCCGGTTCATTTGGGGTTCAGAACGGGTTCGAACCTCAAATAAATTCCCACGCACCAAAGGTTGATTTCTACGGCCAAAATTATTCGGATATGACACAGGGTAATGTTTTCTTGCGCAGAGTTTGTCAGTTGGCAGTTCTGACCGCTTTAAACCCCTTCAATGTGAATGCTGCAATCTCGCAGCAATTTCATGGCCTAACTACCAAGTGCTGCCACAGAATATTCAAGTCAACCTCAAATCTCCACCACCCCAACTATTTTCCCTGGATGGAATGGTTCATTGTAGGTATCGGAATTTTTTCAGTTTCCCCAGAATACTGATATTTTACCCCGCTTTGGCCATCGGTCCGGTCAGGTTCATTCAGGTTCGGCCAAATTCCAAAAAATCCGAACCCCGAACTGGACCTTGGGTTCGGTCCGGTCCACCCTTAAGCGGCGAACCTGAATTGAGGTTCGGTTCAGGTTCGGTTCAGGTTCAGAATCGGTTCTGAACCTGACACCGGCAACACTAACCTGAGATGCAAAGTTCGCCGCCTATCCACAATCACCGTCACGGTTCAACTTCCCTTTCCAAATCTCTGACACTCCAATCGATAGAGGGACCAAGCGCCAAATGATCCGCCGCTGCACGATTTACGCTGTGGGGTTATTAACGCATATCAAACGCAGTAGCTTTGGCCCATTCGATTGGTTTTTTGAGCTCGCTGTGTTGAAGTTTTTCAACCACTGGTGAGGAATCTAATATCTCACCGGAACCCTTAAACAAGTCTAATTCAGTGGAGTAACAACGAGAACGGTGGGACTCAGCGTTAGTGGGACTCGGCTAAACCTCGCTTAACCTCGCTTAACCTCGGCTAACGACCTGTCAGTGGGACTCGTCGTCCGATAAACACGGAGAGTGGAACTCACGCGTCGCGGCCATCACTGAATCAATCTCGCGCGCAACTTTCGGTTTTCGCGCTAATGTTTTGAAGTTTTCGCACACTTTCAACGCTGATTTTCAATTTTGACCAGCTTTCCCTCAATGGTCCCACATGTCATCAACCAGAGGGTAAGGGCTATGGGACATGTCAGAATACTACTGTGGGGGTGGTACAAGATACAGGATACTTACCGGCCACACGGCCGTCGGCATCTCGGCAACATTTCGGACTCTGATTCATCAAGCAAGTTGAATTCCTTTGAGACTTCTTACGCACAAAACACCATTCCCAGTTTGTCCACCTGAAATGCTGAGCCAAATAGTCCACTGATTGGCTCTTCTGTCAAGTGCAAAGATATGATGTTCGGATTGTACATTTATTATTTCGCGCGACACTTTGGTTTCGCGCGCATATTTCATCATTTTGCGCGCCGTTTTTCACTTCTCTCGGCAATCTCGCGCGCCGCTTTCGGTTTTCGCGCTAATGTTTCGAAGTTTTCCCGCACACTTTTCAACACTGCTTTCAATTTTGACCAGCTTTTCCTTAATTGTCCCACATGTCATCAACCAGAGGGTATGGGCTGTGGAATATGTCAGAATACGGTAGGGGTAGTACAAGGCAAGATACAAAAATACTTCCCGGTCACACGGCCCGTCGGCATCTCGGCAATATCGGAGTTGACCCGGTCACTTCCGGACTCTGATTCATCGTGCAAGTTGAATTCCTACGCACGAAACATCGTTCCCAGAAACCAAAGGCATGTAAGCATAGTGTCTTCCCAGAATACACTTACATTAACATGTTTCCTTTTGCACGTGCCTCGCAACCCTAATCCGGCAATTTGAGTACACAATCACTGAGGGCTTTGAGCCAGTCAACCTGCAACCTCCCAGTTTGTCCAGCTGAAAGCTTGAGCCAAATAACCCACTGATTGATTGGCTCTTCTGTCAAGTGTAAAGAGGTCTCAAATTCTCAATTCATTGATTGGCCAGAACAGGTCGAATACAGACTCATTACAGAGCATGGATCCCGACATATCAACGTTCACTTTGTACATTTATTATTTCGTGCAACTTTTTTTCCGCGCGCGCAACTTTTCGTCTTTCGCGCGCCTTTTCGGGGTACCGCCAAGATGCCGTTGTCAAGCCGATCTGCCAGTGCCGGCCGTGTCTTGATCTTCTCACGGTCAAATATTAAGTTGGAATTGAGTTGAAACGGCTTAATCAAGGGTATGTGACCTGTAGCAATGTTAGGCTTCCTGTAAGGGCCAGAGAGACACTTGATATGTCCTATCAATCCACTCTTGCGGCATCCATGCCCTGTATTCGACCTGTTTTCGACCAATCATTGGCAATCAATGGATTGAGAATTTGACACCTCTTTACACTTGACAGAAGAGCCAATCAGTGGACTATTTGGCTCATCAGGTGGACAAACTGGGAGGTTGCAGGTTGGCCGGGCTCAAAGACCTCAGTGATTTGCGTACTCAATTGCCGGATTAGCCTGAAGGTTGCGAGGCACGTGCAACGTAGTGGTTCTGAAAAAGGAAACATGTTAATGTAAGTGTATTCTGGGAGGACACCATGCTTACCTGCCTTTGGTTTCTGGGAATAATGTTTTATGCAAAGAATTCTCAAAGGAATTCAACTTGCTTGATGAATCAGACGGAATGTTGCCGAGATGCCGACGGGCCGCGTGGCTGGTAAGTATTTTTACACATCCTGTATCTTGCCTTGTACCACCCCACAGTAGTATTCTGACATGTCCCACAGCCCTTACCCTCTGGTTGATGACATGTGGGACAGTTGAGGGAAAGCTGGTCAAAATTGAAAATCAGTGTTGAAAATATGCGCGAAAACTTCAAAACATTAGCGCGAAAACCGAAAGTTGCGCGCGAGATTGCCGAGAGACGTGAGAAACGGCGCGCAAAATGACGAAAATGCGCGCGAAACCAAAATGTCGCGCGAAATAATAAATGTACAAACTGAACGTCATAATACGGCGCCGTCACTCCGCGCTGAAGGAAACCCACCCAGGCGCGTGCCACGTCGCCAAAAATGGAGCTTTCCCCGGGCCCCCAGTTAATCAGGGCTTGTACAAGATGCTTTGGAAGACTTTCAGTCCCGTGGCATGTCGTATCCAAGGTCTTAAACTCCTGGCGCGACGTCCGGTGCTTGATCTCCCGCTCAAATCGAATGCATAAAGCTGTCACTGAATACATATGGCCACGATTTGGCCACGATCTGCGGAGCCATATAGCCCGCAGGCGCTTGTTCCCAGGGATGGACAGATTGACGCCCATCGCGTCGATTTCGGCGTCACTCACAGCACTAATTTTACAAGTAAGTCTTGTCCAGGCCCCCTAACCGGATAATCTACTTCGTATGCCCTGGTGTGCAGCACAATGCTGCGAGCCCGCGATGTCTATCGATATGCCACTGGTGCAGAGTAATCCTCACTGACGTTACTCGTCGCTTTTCTCAGGAGTGGCAGATTGACGCTCATGCCGTCAGTGCTGTATATATCTCACAGCCGCCTCATGCCGTCAGTGCTGTATCTCACAGCCCCCAGCATCTTGTCCAGAGCCCCGACTTGCACCTTTCTCTATGGACGCCAAGCTACTCATATCTATACTCTTCTTCGTCTCTGATGTGGTGTTTATTGTCTTCATGATTGAGGACGGGGTGGAAGCGGAGCACCCGTTGGCTGACTTGGCATTGAGTATAAGCGGTCAGCACGAGCATCCCAGTGTACGATCATGCTCATGCATTTTGACAGGCATAATGGGTCGTTACCTTCAACTCTTGACCATTATCGGGGTTCTCTATTGGGACACGGTGGACATTGAGGATTTTGCTTTGAGTCGCCAGTTTTTTGTGTCGATATCGATAAGCTGGATTGCCTCAGTAAGCGTGCTCAGAATCTCGACGGAAGTGTGCTGATGACGACAGTTTAGCGCTGTTGCCCGCACCATCTTATTGTGAGACTTTCTTGGTGTGGTTTCCCGTCGTTGCTGACTTCTTGCAGCGTAAAATGGACTCCATACGAGAAATACAAATTGATACTGGTGAGCTAAGCTCACACCGCATTTCCTGAACTGTGATGTTTCCAGGCTGGGGTCATAGGTCACGATATATTATGTGCGACGGAGCTTCTCCTTTTAGCGTATCATTTGGTTTCCTCATCTAGGCAGGGTTTGTGATTCATCCGACACTATTCCGTCCCTTAATGCAGAGACTTTACGCAGCTATCGGCTGGCTTGCACAACGGCGCGACAATGAAGACGACCACGGTGATCTTATCAGCTTATTCAGCCTTTCAGCGGGACTTGCAACAAATTTACCAGAGGACCTCAGGCTTTGGTCCACGGTTGGCACTGCACCTCTTCCCACGCAACGAAGGCTGTGGCTCTCAGCTGACAGCACCAGAATTCTCGACGCCGCCAAAGAAATTGTGGTCAACACTTTCTCCACCATGGGCAGGTTCCCAATCAGTATCGACGCACGCGGTAGCCAGTCAGTGCTGGTTGCTCTTATCCGCAAACTTGCGAGCATTTCACCGCAATACGTGTCCGAACTGGTTCTATGCTCGTGCATGTATGGAGTCACGAAGCTTGAGAAAAACGCAGACATGGTTAAGAATGTGCGGTTTTTTCTTTTTTACGACGCGAACCCACCGCTTACATGGCAGTGGCTGGCAGGCTCCGTTCCTCGTTGTCCGGCCGTTGAAGCGCATTCTTCGGAAACATGGGCCGACGACGCTCATCATTCATGGTGTTGGCAAAGAACAGGCACCCGGCACGCATGCTATGCTCTCGGCGCTCAAAAAATTGCACGACTTGAACATAGTGGTAATAGGCGAGCCAGGCGTCTGGCCCGAACGAAGTCGCGAAGACCTGCAGATCCTGTATGTTTCCGACGACGGGTCGATTATGTACTCGGGAAGGAACCCGTCGGAGCCTGCGTTGTACAAAGTAAGCATGACCTTTGTTTCCCCTGTTCAAGATCTAAAAGGGGACAGAATTTGTTCCGCATTCTGCTCGAAGAGATCTGGCAGCATCCAGATGCAGCATCTCTGAGGTGTGTTCCGCTCAAATACCAATTGACGCGATCAAACATTCGGATAGGATCTGGGAGGGGATGTTGGAGCGCACTAATCTAGCCTTGGATTTCGACGCTGAAAGCGGAGACACTGCCGGCATATGCAGTGCTCTGCACCACGCCTGGGATTATTCCAGATGGATGCTTAAGGTCGATCATTAGGTGTTTAGAATTCATGTGCTAATACCGGTTTTGACAGGCTCTCTCAACTTTCGAAAGTGTAACGGATCTGGACAGCCAAAGGGCCCTTCAACGTGATAAAATAGATGTTCATGATGCTCTGTGTTTACTGTTTATTAATGGCTCGTACAAGCACGATATACGCCTGATCCCACGGGACCACACCATAAACATGTTGAATCTCCTGTACTCCGTATGTTGGTTTATCTCCATGCCACCTCATTGCCTCACCATAGTATCTGAATAGATCGTAGACTCGCGTCCGCCGAATAACAGCGAGATCTGGCTCGACAGAGGGTTTCTAGGCCACGTTCAACATTTACTTCACCTGCTGGCAAACATCCTAGGCGTTCTCCCGGAAGCACTGCATGTGCCCAATGTTATTCTGGTCAGCGAAAGTCCTGTAAAGGCAGGCGGCTTTGCGGATATCTTCCACGGGCAGTACACCAACCATGCAGGGGAAAAAGTGGAGGTTGCCCTCAAGGTCTTGAGGTTCTTTTCCGGCCAACCGGACTCGGAGAGGCTACTCTTGCAACAAAAACTCGCAAAAGAGGCGCTTTCTTGGAGTCATCTGAATCGTTGAGCATATATTCTTCCTTACACTTTGAGGGTTTGTCGTGCTGAAAATTAACGATTGAAGATGACAATATCGTGCCGTTTATCGGCGTGAATTCAATATTTCCTGGCCAATCGATGGCCATGGTGTCGCTGTGGATGGCACAAGGATCGGTTCTAGCTTACATGGAAGACCGCTCCCTCTCGCCCCAGTCCGCAATCTCGCTTGTGTGTTCTCTTCGAAGCTGAAGTTGATCTTGATGACTGATCGGCCCGCAGATTCACGATATCATCCAGGGCATTTCATATCTCCACTCGATGAACATTGTCCACGGAGATCTATGTGGGGTAAATCATGTCTTTCCCACCTGATCCGGGAATTTCATCCATTTGTACAGCGCAATATTCTCATTAATCAGGACGGCCGCGCGTGCCTCGCTGATTTTGGGCTTGCCGGGTTAATCGAAGTTCAAACATCCATCAAAACCTCCATACGCAGCGGCTCGGGCAAATGGATGGCCCCGGAGCTACTTCTCCCCGAGGTTTATCGTCCGAGCCACCCGTTCCAGCGTACCGTCGAATCTGACGTGTGGGCATTTGCTTGTGTCGCCTGCGAGGTCATCTTCTCTTGCTTCTCTTGGATATAACTCACCCAAACCTTATTTAGATCTGGACCGAGGGAACAGTCCCGTTCGTCAACAGATCCGAGGGCGCCATCCTCATGGAGTGGTCCAACCCAGACACGGAACAGGGGACTCAGCAGCTAATTCCGTATACCTGGCCGCAGAACAAACATGGGCAGGCCATGCCCCAGCGCCTGTGGGAGCCCGTGCAGTCCTGTTGGAAGCGCAACCCCATACTGAGGCCCACGGTCCAAGTGATCTCAGAAGATATAGCTGCAATGGCGCCGCCCCGCAGTCAATCTTCGCAGGCCGCAGGACCGACCACAGTTGTGCAGCCATCAAACCTACCTCCGTCAACATCCAGCGCGAAATCACGTACAATCGACAACAACCACGCATACGTTCGTCTCGGACCGCTCCCAGCCGATCACGGGCACCCGGGAACACAATTCGATCCACTTCTGACCAAGCTCCTGGACTCTTTGGAACGGCGGGACGTCATCGTAGCGCCACTGTTTGTATCGCGCTACGATGCACATCACTTGCACTTGTGTTTCGCTTCGGCTGTCGAGGCAAACAGTTTCGCTCTGACTTGGATGGGACGTCGGGTTTCACCGTACGAGAACATCGTTGCCGAGATAGTGTACGACCTGTAAAGCAGTATTCTATCGAGAACCCTAGAACCCAAGAGAAACCCCCACTTCAATTCCTGCTATCTTTAATAGTACCCATTAAGGACAGTTGATGGAAAAAAAAGTTTGGCAGTAAATACTCACTGCGTGCAGGGGGTTCGTCGACACAGGCTGTGCTGACCCCGGGCGGCAGACGTCCGCACAGCGGGTGTCCACAGACCTCTGCGGACCTCGGTGGACCTCAACTGACCTTTCCATATGAGCCAAATACCACTTTTGAAGTTCGACCAACACTGAACCATTTAAACAAGACGATGAACCAACGACGAACTAGGGCTCCGACCCGTTGCCGGCAGCTGCTCATTGATTCTCTTTAATCATAGTTTATTGACTTAAATATAATATTTGTGGCTAAATATCACCCGTCGACGGCCGTAACGGCTGTGACGGCCGGCACCCGGCCGTTAAGGCCTCTGGGCTCGCGCGCTGACGGCCGGGTTGACCCACCCGTCCAAGTAAAACGGCCGTTTTCCACCCGGCCGTCTGACGGGCCGGCCGGGTGGGAGCCCTACGACGAACCAACGCTGGACAGCGTCTGAAATTGTGTACGTAACTGTGTGATGCCGCTTAGATGCCGCATTTAATCGGTGAATCACCGCGGAGTTTGATACATTATATTCCAAAATGTATCATAGGTACGCGGGGGTAGCTCGGCGTGGTGAGGCGAAGTGGCGGACAGGTCTGCAAGTGTGGGCGAGCTCTGTGGGAGGGCGGGAGGCAGAGGGAGGCACAGCCTTGGGGACGGCAGGTCGGCAAAGGGTCGAGTCACGTCAGCACAGCTGTGCTGATCTGACGTCGGCAAGGGCCTGTTTCCCATGGTCGGCAAGGGTCGGCAAAGGGTCCAGTCTAGTATACAGGGGTTCGTCGACGCGGCCGCTGAACGCAGTGACTAGATGGTAGACACTCTCCCAAGTGAAGGGCAAGGGGCTCCGACGATAAGCAATTTCCTTAAATGGGGGGGTGGCAAATGGGGGGGTGGCGGGTCCACCCCCCCGAAAATAATTTTCTGTAGGGCTTTTGAAAAGTCGGTCAACCGCGCCGGGTGGCGCAAAAAAAAGACTCTGAAAACTTTATACATTTTTTCCCCCCCTAGTGGTAACCCAGAAAAAGTCCAGGGGCCTTCATAATGCAAACAGTTACCTGTGGGGTAATATCCTGTAGTCATCTGGTACTCGTATGGTTGGATCGTCGAACTCTTGTTGAAACTTGCGCGGAAAGTTGTTCCCATCAAAATTGATCGCGACCGGACCCGGATGCACTAAAATGAGCTGCAAATGTTGCAAATCACACAGGATGTGTGTGTGGTAGTGGAATGCCACTC
This sequence comes from Mycena metata, assembly GCA_029378385.1. Lineage (NCBI taxonomy): Eukaryota > Fungi > Basidiomycota > Agaricomycetes > Agaricales > Mycenaceae > Mycena > Mycena metata. The sequence continues at coordinate 110,026 of JARKIB010000174.1, read as the reverse complement.
CTGGCAATGAGATGCACACCATACAGCGTCTCTCAGAGCGATTTTGAGAACATGTACGTCCCGAAAAGGTAATTTGATGGCACGTGTCTGCTTACGTACGGGGGAGGGGGTCACCGAAGCCTCTGAAAAAAAAATGGAAGCTATGTTGAGGATGTGAGAATGTAGGGTTCAAAAGAGAGGGGGAAAACGAGAAGTTAGTAATAATTTATTCCAAGAAATACAGCGGCTTTTATAGTTAAAGAACAATGGAATACAAACGGTTAAATAGAGACGTTGAACAATGGAGCATAGAACGTTTCAGTCCAGCTGAGACGTGTTTCGCAACACTGCTGTGCATCTTGTGTGCATCGCTATGCCAGCATCGCAACCGTGCAAGTACCACGTAGGTACACGTTGCACAACGTGTCGGCTTGCTAATATTCCAACAGAGGATTTCGATTCTTCGGTGCCCCTTGGTGAAGGGTCATCATGATCTTGCGGAATTTTTATCGCGGAATAATGGTAATACACTGTACAGCTTGTACCTTCCGAAAGGATTTTTATTCGGATGAATGAGACCCTGAGTGGTGGTTCCCCCGAGAAGAGGCACATAGTTGTTGAAAGTCGACTGACTCCGAGTCGGACTGAGTCACTGAGAGGCTTTCAATAGTCACAGGGCTCGAATCGAACGAGGGATCTTGGGGTGACCGTAGTTTTTATCCCTTGCGTAGGCGGAACCGATGCACCTCGCGCATGCAGGCTCCTTGTATTGTCTCGTAGGCACTATTCTGCTGATTTGACATGTCACATAAATGTCAAGTGCTTTGGGAATCAGTGCCTTTGAGTGTACTTTAAACTAGTGCTTCTCATCTCGGTCATCCAAACCTGGTTTGAAGATGGCTGTCCACCACATTTCGTACGCGGGGATCACGGCGTTTCAGGCCTTAGGCCTTGTGCTTGGCCCGCCGTCAGATTAATATTCGTGTACTAATAGTTATCGTGTAGGGTAGGGTTCAAGTGCTGGGAAGTCTGAGAGCAGTTTTTTTTTTGTGGTCACTCATAGACAGACCTCACAGGATTTATCTCCCTCGATAAATCCTAGTGATGTTCTGGCTTGGCTGGCTTGGCTTTTTTTCTTTTTTTTTTTTGAGCGTTTGGGATAATGATTTATCTCAGTCTGCAGAAGCATTCCGAGTCATCCGCTTGTGTTGCTGGTTTGGAGCCAGTCATGCCGGTTGAGGTGTGTCCAGGAGGAAATGCCGTTACACACAATATATTTACCAGTGTGGGACTCTGGCCTCAAGAGAATTATCCTATACCATTTTTCATTGGCCATATACCCACTAAAACCCCCTTTGTGAGTGTCCAGTCATCCGGCAGCGAGTCCTCATCCATAAGCAGCCCACTCCAAGTGTTTAGGACCACTTGTTTGTTCAGCGCGAGAGGGCCAAACTTTACTTTGTCCGTGAGAATACAGTCGCGCCGCAGCGCGGAGTTCACCATTTTTAACCACTGATTGTGGACATTTTCAGCCGAGATCATCGCACCTGGGTGTCTAATGACACGGTTTACTCGAAGATTCCAAATCAGGTGCCACGACAGTGCGACGAGTATTGCAAAGAGTCTTCCTTGCTCAGGTACAATGAGTCCTTGGCTTTGAAACCCTGGCTTTGGCTTGGCTTCCGCTGGCTTTGGCTTCAGATTCCTCAAGCCAAAGCCAAAGCCGTGGGAGCTGGCTTGGCTTTGCCTGGCTTTGGCTTGAGCCCTGGCTTTCGGCTGGAGGCTTTCCCACGGTTCAAAATATTCCGAACGGTTGGAAAAAGTACTAATATTGACTCTTTCTTGATCCAATGATACCATGTAGTCCATTTATGCATACTTCGGCTCCAATACAGCGCAAATCACTGGGCACAAATTTATCTCACGGATATCTGACTGAGTAAACACCCGAAAACTATTGATTCTGAACCAATACCGAACACAAAGGTGCCTTTGAAAGTTCACAAAATTGCACTCAACACTATGGCTGTAATACTGTCTCATAATTATTTGTCGCACAGGTTAGAATAATTTCACACCTTTTTCTAAAAAAAACACACTACCGCCTGCTGTTACCGAATAATGTGCACACCCTTACATTGTAAAAGCTATACAATGAGCACATACTTTCCTGGGTAGGAAAGTCACCACCGTCAGTCTCAAATTTAAATTTCACACCCTCGTTCAGGAGAGTTTTTTTCACCACCTCATGTTCAGTTCTGTTGAGGAATAGAGGTTTATAAGTAGGAACACAGGCTCATCGATTAAACGTGGAACGATGGTAAGGATGAGGGAAACAGTTGTTGAAAGAACATTTCGAAACCTTGGTGCCAGCCACTCCGCGCGAAGCATTGGCCCAGATTATGGTCAAGGGTCAAGAAGGTTGATACAAATGTCTGATAATTCTATTTAGCCACCCTGCTGTTGGCATCAACTGCTGCTATTCAGCAACCCACTATTTTTCTTTAATTTTTCTACTATTTAGTAACCCCAAGTGCTTGGTGAGATAGCAGAGATCAGGCCGCTCAAGGCTTCCGTGCTGAGCTAAGGCTAAACGGCCCGCGTCGGTGTTTTTGCCTGGCCAGACACCAAGTCAGTTCAGGCAAACAGCCCTTCGGAAAACTTGGAGGTTGCATTGCCATCATGTTTTCTGTTGGTGTGAGCCGATGGTTGAATTTGATTGATTGCATCACTTGAACTTTGCCGACAATCAGAAAGGCCCACAACAAGTGTCACCCGACACCCCAGTGAACATGTATTAATACGGTAGTCCTCTGGGCCGAAGTCTGAAATACATTAACACTGGAAATGAGGGGCGGTGTAAAAAGAAAAAGAAAGTAATAGCACCTGTAAATCTCATGTACAGAGCATCAGCAGTGAAACTTTTGTCTTGCTGGGGCTGTGTTTTTTTCTGAGGTCATTCCAACCGGTGTTGTTTTCTCCTACACTGGTGCATTCTTTTTCAAAACCTGGTATGAATTATGAGACAGTATTACTCCCATACAACACCATTCCTGTGATATTTATATCAGGCAAGGTTGTATTTAGGTGAGTTCTTCCGCCTCCCGAAGCCATGGCTTGGTGGCTTGGCTTTGGCTCGCCGGACCTGAAGCCAAGGCCAAAGCTGTCCTTAAGCCAAGTATTTGGCTCGGCTTGGCTTGAGCAGGCCAGGGCTTGGCTTCCTGGCTTCCTGGCTTCAAGCCAAGCCATGAACATCACTAATATTAAATCCATTGTACTCGTACGTTGTTGATCTCCTGGTTTGCACCTGGTTTGAAGTTGAATTAAACCGAGAACTGAATGTGAACTCGAGAGCCCAGATGATGTCCCAGGGGATGTTTAGGATGCAAAATGGTAGTTATGATGCCGACGCTCAAGCGCTGTTTGACTCAACCTGTGTAAAAGAAGTGGCGGTGCTTTGATGTGGCTATGCTGATGTGGCTGTTCCGTCCGCCTTTCATCCGTCCCGTCACGTCGACGAGGCTACACCCTTCCAGGCAGCGAAACACCTTCGAATGCATCCTAAACGATATATTACATATCAGCCATATCCTTTGATCCTCCCCCCCGGAATTGGGGCGTGATTTCGACAAGCAATGCGCGAATACGCCATTTTTCTATCTTCCACTGCCAACAAGGGCGCCACTGTTTCTTCCACAACGTCTTCAAAACACATCATACCATCATAATACCCTCCAGGATCCCTTTTTCTTGCCCTCCAAGAATTATACTACGGACATTCAGCGGGGAGGACACACCACAAGGGCCCGAGTCCGGGTTCTTTCTGCGCTTCGTTTGGTGGTGTCCTTCATATCATTTATCGCACTCCTCACACCTCCAGACGTTGTAAGGCCCAGCGATTTTACTCAATCCCCATCGAAATGCACGTGGATTTTGCGAATATTCTGTGTGCGTATCTCCTTGGCGGTACATGTACACTACCTCTACCGGACGAACTAGTAGAACTTGAAGGCGCAGGGACGGTGTTGTTTTTATCTCGTGAACCCAGTGAGATATCACTCTTGGCCGTGTGGCCTTAGGTTACAAGCTCATGAGGAGCCTCTACTGTAGGTACTGTATTTATACTAAACTCCAATTATTCCTGCATGTTCCAGGAAGTTCCATCGAGTTCTGCATCAGTCAGCGGTGAGTCAGCATCCTCGGGCTGGTCTCGGACATGGGCTGGATTGCTAATCTCCAACCGACGGGGAGAGGAACTGATGTGCACAGGTATCTGGCATATGTACGTCGCCAGTTTCTCTTTTCTTAATTCCCGAATTAAGCTGTCAGTCTAAGTGCAATTTGACCTCTCAATCGTTGATCTCGCTGCATACCTCCTCCACATATTCTTATCTCCATACAAGCGCGTTGTTCTACAATGCTGGCAGCCTGCTCCGCAAGGCTGCAAAGTCGAGCCCGTGGAATTGACACTCAATCAGCATCACACGCGCCTCCTTTCAGCCCTACGTCGTTTTCCCTCCTGTCGTCTGCTCATCGACTCCTCCTCCGGTTTCCCATCTTTTTCAGGCGCGTTGCTTCCTATTTCGCTGCTCGTCCCAGGTGCTGAAGGACGTACTGAGGTACCTCTGCCTCAACTTTTCTAAACCTCATGTTTCCCGTCTCTCTTTCTTTCTTTCTACCTGATTATGGCATGACGTGCGGATTGTCTACCTTGCAGGGAGTAACTCATCGCCTATTCAATGCACATGCAAACTGAACTGGCAGTCCGTGTTTTCTTCCACACCGCCTCTTCCCTTATCCCACAGTTTCAAGTGCTGTTCCTCCTTCGCAAGATCTACTGCCAACTTATATTGCCATATTCAAACCATATTGCTCACGTCCTTTGATGCCTAACCCAGATACGCCGACCCACTCCCGGAGGCGGGAGCGTTCGCTCTTCTCCCGCACTATCAATGGGACAGACCGGTGGTGACCGACACCGTCACTTTCCTCGAAGCTCTTTTGCTAACAATGATTTCAAACTTGCGAAGTCCAACCGTGTTTCGACGGATGTGAACGATCACCGTAGGTATGTGCTCCGTGGATTCTGAAAAAAAATTCTGACTTGCCTTGTGAGGGTAGTGGTTTCTGAGAGTGTCTAGTATTTACTGCCAAACTTTTTTTTCCATCAACTGTCCTTAATGGGTACTATTAAAGATAGCAGGAATTGAAGTGGGGGTTTCTCTTGGGTTCTAGGGTTCTCGATAGAATACTGCTTTACAGGTCGTACACTATCTCGGCAACGATGTTCTCGTACGGTGAAACCCGACGTCCCATCCAAGTCAGAGCGAAACTGTTTGCCTCGACAGCCGAAGCGAAACACAAGTGCAAGTGATGTGCATCGTAGCGCGATACAAACAGTGGCGCTACGATGACGTCCCGCCGTTCCAAAGAGTCCAGGAGCTTGGTCAGAAGTGGATCGAATTGTGTTCCCGGGTGCCCGTGATCGGCTGGGAGCGGTCCGAGACGAACGTATGCGTGGTTGTTGTCGATTGTACGTGATTTCGCGCTGGATGTTGACGGAGGTAGGTTTGATGGCTGCACAACTGTGGTCGGTCCTGCGGCCTGCGAAGATTGACTGCGGGGCGGCGCCATTGCAGCTATATCTTCTGAGATCACTTGGACCGTGGGCCTCAGTATGGGGTTGCGCTTCCAACAGGACTGCACGGGCTCCCACAGGCGCTGGGGCATGGCCTGCCCATGTTTGTTCTGCGGCCAGGTATACGGAATTAGCTGCTGAGTCCCCTGTTCCGTGTCTGGGTTGGACCACTCCATGAGGATGGCGCCCTCGGATCTGTTGACGAACGGGACTGTTCCCTCGGTCCAGATCTAAATAAGGTTTGGGTGAGTTATATCCAAGAGAAGCAAGAGAAGATGACCTCGCAGGCGACACAAGCAAATGCCCACACGTCAGATTCGACGGTACGCTGGAACGGGTGGCTCGGACGATAAACCTCGGGGAGAAGTAGCTCCGGGGCCATCCATTTGCCCGAGCCGCTGCGTATGGAGGTTTTGATGGATGTTTGAACTTCGATTAACCCGGCAAGCCCAAAATCAGCGAGGCACGCGCGGCCGTCCTGATTAATGAGAATATTGCGCTGTACAAATGGATGAAATTCCCGGATCAGGTGGGAAAGACATGATTTACCCCACATAGATCTCCGTGGACAATGTTCATCGAGTGGAGATATGAAATGCCCTGGATGATATCGTGAATCTGCGGGCCGATCAGTCATCAAGATCAACTTCAGCTTCGAAGAGAACACACAAGCGAGATTGCGGACTGGGGCGAGAGGGAGCGGTCTTCCATGTAAGCTAGAACCGATCCTTGTGCCATCCACAGCGACACCATGGCCATCGATTGGCCAGGAAATATTGAATTCACGCCGATAAACGGCACGATATTGTCATCTTCAATCGTTAATTTTCAGCACGACAAACCCTCAAAGTGTAAGGAAGAATATATGCTCAACGATTCAGATGACTCCAAGAAAGCGCCTCTTTTGCGAGTTTTTGTTGCAAGAGTAGCCTCTCCGAGTCCGGTTGGCCGGAAAAGAACCTCAAGACCTTGAGGGCAACCTCCACTTTTTCCCCTGCATGGTTGGTGTACTGCCCGTGGAAGATATCCGCAAAGCCGCCTGCCTTTACAGGACTTTCGCTGACCAGAATAACATTGGGCACATGCAGTGCTTCCGGGAGAACGCCTAGGATGTTTGCCAGCAGGTGAAGTAAATGTTGAACGTGGCCTAGAAACCCTCTGTCGAGCCAGATCTCGCTGTTATTCGGCGGACGCGAGTCTACGATCTATTCAGATACTATGGTGAGGCAATGAGGTGGCATGGAGATAAACCAACATACGGAGTACAGGAGATTCAACATGTTTATGGTGTGGTCTCGTGGGATTAGGCGTATATCGTGTTTGTACGAGCTGATAATAAACAGTAAACACAGAGCATCACGAACGTCTGTTTTATCCGGTTGAAGAGCCCTTTGGGTGTCCAGATACGTTACATTTTCGAGAGTTGAAAGAGCCTGTCAAAACCGGTATTAGCACATGAATTCTAAACACCTAATGATCGACCTTAAGCATCCATCTGGAATAATCCCAGGCGTAATGCAGAGCACTGCATATGCCGGCAGTGTCTCCGCTTTCAGCGTCAAAATCCAAGGGTAGATTAGTGCGCTCCAACATCCCCTCCCAGATCCTATCCGAATGTTTGATCGCGTCAATTGGTATTTGAGCGGAACACACCTCAGAGATGCTGCATCTGGATGCTGCCAGATCTCTTCGAGCAGAATGCGGAACAAATTCTGTCCCCTTTTAGATCTTGAACAGGGGAAACAAAGGTCATGCTTACTTTGTACAACGCAGGCTCCGACGGGTTCCTTCCCGAGTACATAATCGACCCGTCGTCGGAAACATACAGGATCTGCAGGTCTTCGCGACTTCGTTCGGGCCAGACGCCTGGCTCGCCCATTACCACTATGTTCAAGTCATGCAATTTTTTGAGCGCCGAGAGCATAGCATGCGTGCCGGGTGCCTGTTCTTTGCCAACACCATGAATGATGAGCGTCGTCGGCCCATGTTTCCGAAGAATGCGCCTCAACGGCCGGACAACGAGGAACGGAGCCTGCCAGCCACTGCTGGCAAACCGCACATCCATAATCCTTTCTGCGTTGGCCTCAAGCTCCGTGAATCCATACATGCACGAGCACAGAACCAGTTCGGACAAGAAACACGGGGAGATGCTCGCAAGTTTGCGGATAAGAGCAACCACCACTGACTGGCTACCACGTGCGTCGATGCTGATTTGGAACCTGCCCGTGGTGGAGAAAGTTTTCACCACAATTTCTTCGGCGGCGCCCAGAATTTCGGTGCTGTCAGCTGAGAGCCACAGCCGCCTTCGTTGCGTAGGACGGGGTGCAGTGCCACCGGTTGACCAAAGCCTAAGGTCCTCTGGCAAATTTGTTGCAAGTCCCGATGGAGGGCTGAATAAGCTGATAAGATCACCGTGGTCGTCTTCATTGTCGCGCCGTTGTGCGAGCCAGCCGATAGCTGCGTAAAGTCTCTGCATTAAGGGACGGAATAGTGTCGGATGAATCACAAACCCTGCCTAGATGAGGAAACCAAATAATACACGAGAACAAGAACCTCCGTCGCGCATAATATATCGTGACTCATGAATATGGCCTGGAAACGTTACAGTTCAGGAAATACTGCATGAGCTCAGCTCACTAGTATCCATTTTTTTTCGATTTCACTTCTTGGATTCCATTTTACGCTGCAGGAAGTCAGCAACGACGGGAAACCACACCAAGAGAGTCTCACGAAAAGATGGTGCCGGCAACAGCGCTAAACTGCGGTCGTCAGCACACTTCCGTCCAGATTCTGAGCACACTTACTGAGGCAATCCAGCTTATCGATATCGACACAAAATACATGTGACTGGCATAAAAATGCGCAGTCTCCACCTTGCCGGCCGGCCAAGAGTAGGTGCGCACGTGTCTCGCGTAGTTAAGGCAGCCAATGGTAAAGGATTGGAAAAGACGAGCCAGTATGCCTGTCAAAATGCATCAGCATGATCGTACACTGGGATGCTACTGCTGACCGCTTATAAAGAATGGCTGGCGAAAACAGAAGACGAAAATAAACCACATATCAACGGCCCAGACGCAGATGAGTGTTAATAAGCAGATGCCTTCGAGTAGGGCGGCGTCCATAGAAAAAGGCAGGTGGGGGCTCTGGACAAGATGCTGGAGGCTGTGAGATATATACAGCATTGACGGCATGAGCGTCAATCTGCCACTCCTGAGAGAAGCGACTGGTAACGAGCACCCACTGTGAGATACCGCACTGACCCGATGGGCGTCAATCTGTCCATCTTGTGTCCATCCATCGGAGTACAATGTGCCTGGCAAACCTATTTTTAAGTTCGATGGAGCCGCAGACAACGTCTCGCATCGTCGCAGTCGTGGCCGGCGATGAGCACCACGAATGAGAGAAAGAGGAAATAATTTGATTAAAATTATGGAAAAGAGGAATGGAGAGGCTGATGTGAAGACCACGATTCAATGAGCCGTAGGTACCGCGATAGGCCGTACAGTCGAAAGTCCGCAATTACATAATAAGGGAGCACTGCGATCGAACCGGCGCGGTAACTAACAGACTTCAACAAGCGAGTTCCGAGCTTGATGGTTGAAGCATCTGTCTTTGAGAGACTAGTGCCGTGATGCGTTCCGCAAACAGAGGGTAGGCACTTTCGATACAGGGCATAGCCTGTAGAGAGAAGGAGAGGCGAGTCGTCTCCCACCGTCGAAATACAGCGGGTCAGAAAATATGCTGCGTAGAACAAAATTAGCTTCTGGGGAAGTCGCAGAGCATAGCAGACGCATCGGAGGGTCTTAACACCATTTAAAAACGTTGCCCTGGTATACCGCTATGGCTGTAATAGTGTCTCATAATTATTTGTTGCACAGGTTAGAATAGTTTCACACCTTTTTCTCAAAAAAACACACTACCCCTACTGTTACCAAAAGAATATGCACACCCTTAGATTAGGGAGTAAAAGCTACACAGGTACTCTATGCAGGTAATAAACACACAAGTTCCCAGAAGCAAAATTTTCACCACCATCAAACTCGCTAATCCAAAATGCACACCCTCGTTGGCAAGATTTTTTGTTCACCACCTCATGTTTAGATTTTTTTTCCACCACCCTTGTGTTCGCCCCCGCACACGAAGCAGACACACTGATCCGATGATTTTGCCCATCAATGAGGCGCAGAAATTCGGGGTGGGGAGGGCATCAATACCTAAGCAAAGCCCAGACTTCTGAAGAGTTCCTACATGATCGATGAAAGTTCTGCCTCAAATCTATCAGAAACGTGAAGGATTTCTTCTAAGACTATTCACCTGCTGGGTTGCGGCTAGTTGACCCCATAGGAGGGACGTCGCCCGGGTGACCCGATTCGCGTGCTGGGTGCTACTTGGGAATCAAGCTGCCTAGCTTTCTGTGCACTCCGGCATGGTAAAAGACCGAGAGTATGGAGTTATCAACCAACCATCATGATCCCATAACATTTGAGGTTTGTTGATCAGGTGGCTTGGCACCGAAACCGCGGTGAATAAAATCAACTTGTGTCAATTCTTGGGAAATGAGAGGTGTTTAAGAAAAATCGTGAATCGGAACCTGTGAATCTTTGTACATCATATTGCCAGTGAATTTTGTGTCGCGGGGAGCGGTGTCTTTTTTCTGAGGGCAATCCAACCAGTGTTGTTTTTCCCTGCCCCTGTGCAGTTTTTCTTTCTAAATGGTATTAATTATGGGACAGTATTACTCCCATATACCGCCCGGTTTTCATGCGCAGAGAACGCAGCGGTAGTGAAACATGGAAAAAAAAGCCGCCGTGCAGTTAACAGAAGATTGGGTGGATAAAATGAAATGCGTACTCATCAGAGCATAAGGCATACCTCCCCATCAACATCCGAGACTCCGATGGTGACGACGCCCCGGAGAAGGTGTTTGAGGCTTTGAGCGAGCTCGCTTGGAGCGTCCAAAGAGGGTCCGAGTCACACATGTGACAGCAGTGACTCCCTTTCAGTTTCTCATCCAACCAACGCTTCTTCCCGGGGAGCTCCAAGCAGCGCAAGTGCGTCGAGAAGTAAGTATGGTCCGGTACGGTTTGTGATCGGTGCGTGTTTTTTTGCTAGCAAGCTCATCTGTTCCTTCTCTCTTTTTTTTTTTTTTTTTTTTTGAGTTTCTTGCGGTCAACACGCGTCTGATAGTATCTGCGATCTGTTGGATCTGGGGGATGGGTTTCGCGTGTCGGCCTCAATATATTCGTCCGCCTTAGTTAGACTTTTCATCCACCTTTTATGGGGGTTCCCAGTGCGTAGTCTCAACCGCGCGCTATGATTATCAATCGTCCTTCATTGCTCTGATATAATATTGACTGCCCTTCAGCTTTCGCTCTGGTCCTCCCCGCCACTATACTACAATCTATGCGTTCTACCGTTTGGCCAACCTATTCTTGACACGTAGACGGTTACTCAGGTGCGTTGTTACTTTTTTTAACTCCCGTCTTCAATGCTTAGATTTCGAGCACCTGTATTAATCTGATTTAACGCCTTCAGGTTCCACATCTCAAAGGATCCTTGACCCTTTGACCATTCAACGCCAGCGTGAAAAATACTTGAGCAATTGCTTCCATCGGTGGACTGGGTATATTTTGACTTTATTTTTGCCATTGGCATGTTATTCACCTTGAACCAGTTCAAGGCTCTTGCGACTCAAGAGGTATTCTCACCCAGCGGTTTAAAGTTTTGTGATGCGTCTTTCCTCAATGATGTGCAGGCTTGTATTTGACCTTCCCACATCCCCTCGTTGTTGGCGTCAGAGAAGCGAGGTCGCTGTTATGTCGTCGACTGAAATATACTATACAGTTCAATTTACTCAAGAGTAACCGTTTTCAACAGGTCCGGCTTCAAATGTTCGCCAATTCGTCCACGCCCCATGTCCATTGTTTATCGCGAGAAGTACCCCCTCCTGGAGCCAAACATACCCCGTTGAATTTTACACCGTCGCGGGTTACAGCCGCACTTATACCGCAAAGGTTAATGGAGGGTTCGGCGGCCGCGCACTCGTACCCCGTGGAGGTGCCTGCGTGGGGGTTTACCTGCGAAAGAAGGATGAGTTAAATGGTACGAGTACGGAGGGTGAGGCAAGGAGGGAGGAGGAAGCGGGTACTGCACGCGTACGCGGCTCGATACAAAGCGGAAAACGTGTACGAAAAGCGGCGCCCGTAAGCAGCCGAGGGGTTGGGGAATGGGAGGGGAATGGGGGAAATAAGAGTGGCGCAAATGGTGAAAAACGGAAGGAACCAAATGAATGCAGGACACGCTCACCGGTGCGCCCAAACTCAACCTCCAAGTCAATCCCAACCCTAATCACATCCTCGACGGGCTCCCTCTTTACACGCACCTCTACCTCCGCCTCCACCCGCGTCCCTCTATCGTCACCCGCATTCACACCCGCATTCGTCCTCGCCCGACTGCGTTTTGGGCGACGCGTTTACCATTGGTCGTGCTTGTAGGGGTGGTGGGGAGGAGGAGGTTTTCGTGGTAGTAGAATTCGAGTTGGCGGTGAAGTCGTTGAAGTCCGAAGCGGAGGCGTTCCTGGTGGACGATATGGGCGCAGCCGAAACGCTTCCGGTCACGCTGGTGTGCAGGGAGGTGAGTTCCCGCATCATTGCTCGTCCTGCAACGCCGTCAGTATGCTGCGCAAGGGAAATGAAGGTGGGAAGAAAATAAATCCAAAACTGGCGAAAAAAAAGGAATGAAAGAGGCCGCGGCGCGACGAAATGAGTCGGTGAAAGACGCAAGCGCCGAAGGCGCAAGGACAGGCAAGTAAGAATAAAAGCTCAAGCGCCAATCCAAGAAAAGCTGCGAAATCGGCCCACGCAGAATCTACCCAAAATCGCCGCCCAAGATAAAAAGGGACCTAGAAAGAAACCATCTAGCTCAACGGCATTATTAACACGCACCGTCTGCGCGTACTGCCGCGGGTTATCGAGGTGTGAGTACTGCTTCGAGCAATGGTGAAGGGGTGTTTTCTGAAAGTAATAACGAAAAATGAGCAATAATCGCTGGCGCCATGTTAAAAAGAAAGTAAGAGAAGAATAGGAACGCATGAGGCTGCGATGGGGATGGAATGAAAAGGGGGATGTGGGAAAGGGGACTATGTGCGAATGCGGGAAATGGAGGGTAGATAGAATGTGTATATATGTTTCGAAAACGGCGGGAGGAAGGGAGGGGGAACGACGCGATGCGCGATGAGGCCACAGGGCGCGAGGGCATCGACCATATCGCGCGCGCGGACGCGAATCGTGGCGTCGAACCGCGGATACATCAAGGCAATGGGATGGAAGGATTGAACCAACGTATGGATGAAGAAACAAAACGCGAGTGGAATGTGAAGAAAAGAAAACCCAACGCGAAGGGTATGCGAAGAAGGGAGCGCAAGCCGGGTATCGGGAAAGGAGGAAGCTGGGTAGCCGGGTGGATGTGAAGGAAGGCAAGAAATTCGAAGGCTAAGGCGAAGATTTGAAACGACGGTAAAAAGCGCGTCAGGGCTTCGAAATGAAAGGGTTGACAAGAAACAAATCTGCAACCTAAAGAACGCCCCACATCCAACGAAAAGAAATCGCTCCAAAACAAGGAAAAGAACGAGACTCACGACTCACCGCACATGCCGCGCCATGGCCAAAATGCTCGCTCCCACTAAATACCCATCCCACGACACTGGAAGGTCTTGGCGGCCGCCGGACGATGGCGTTTGCCGACCCGCTGCTGTCGCCCGACACTGTGTTTCCGGAAGCAGGTGGGGAGAGACCGAGGCCAGCGAGCCGGCCAGGTCATGGTGCGATGGCGTTGTCATTGGAGGTGTAGGTGCCGGTGGAGTCCATCGTGTCCGCGTCCATTGAGCTGCCGCGGTACCAGTGGCACCGTGCTGTCAGTGGTCCGACGGCGGCCAGGCGAAGCAACTAAGTCGTTGGAAAACCTAGATTCGGAGACGAGAAGGCGGCCCGCGCCGAGAGTTAGCAACGATGCATCGAGTCGGAGATGTGGTGGGAGAGAAGAGAGATCGTGGCGGTGCCGGATCACACGGCCCGCTTTCCTACTTCCTTCCCACCACCACATCGCTTCGCGCCGACTTCCACCAAGACAACGCGGACGGACCTGCCGCCTCATTGATCTCTATCCATCCTCTATTCACCTCCGCACGCCGCTTGAACTGCTGGAATGTGCTGGAACCTAGGCGGCCACCCGTCTCGAATGTCGACGAGTGCGACAAGTACTTTGTTATCTCGGCCGGTTTTCATCTGCAGACCCGTCGAAGGCTCTCTAGATCACCACTTCATACTTTCCGCGGTTAAAACTTCGCGTTTTGGACCCTGAGGTTTTTTCCTTGACTGTCTTGGTTCCTGTCGCTATACTGGTCGTTTGCCCCGCGAAAATAAACGCCTATCTGACGTTCTCAGCACCGGAATTTTCGCGGCGCAGTTCTCCCAGTCCTGCTGTACGCCGCACATACCGTCTGCATCTACAGCGACTCCTTCGCACGCGATCCTGTAAGCTCGACGCGTTTATTCATTCGGCGCATTGGTTCATTCGGCGCGTTGGTTCTCTTTTGCGGACACTTCTGGGGAATTGGTTCGGAGGAAGCTAGAGAACGAAAGGGAGAATTAGGTCCCTGAGCTCTATGGGTGGAAAATCTGAATCGTGTGTCACAAGACTAACTATCTAATCCGACTACTTGGGGCCAAGTAGTTGTTCTTTAAGGCCAATCCCGCCTTAAAGCAACAGAATATTTTCACCAGTGATCCCAAATTGTATGCAATCTGACTTTCTTGTTACTTTTGGGCCGAAATCGTCGCCTACCTGGCTTTTTTGGGCCAACCTGGCTTTTTCATTAAATCAAGCCCGATCTTGCTTTCTTTAATAGGCCTATCACCTAAAAGAAAACAACCTCACCTCAAATTACAGCAAATGGCTTTCAATCTGGCGCAATCACAGCAAATCGCTGCCAACCTGGCTTTTTTTTTCTGCTTTAAGCTTAAACCACTGCCAACCTGGCTTTTTTGCATGACCTAAGCCCAAATCCGCTTACCCTAACACTTTTTTTCCACCTTAGCTCAATTCCACTAACCCTAACCCTTCTTTCTACTCTGACCTTGAATTTACCCATCCTAACCTTTTTTGTTGCAAATTTCTACTCTAAGTTCAAATTACTACTAACCTGGTTTTTTTGCATAACCTAACCCCCGATTCGTGAACTCTAACCGTTTTGGCGTACCCCAACCTCAAATAGCTCTATTTAATGGCTAGTGCCTTGCTTTAAGGCAGGCACCTTGTTAAAGAATGTCACTCCACAACCTCTAACTGTTATGTTCTAATCTCAGACTGCCATGCTTTGTACCACCTCAAGGCTACAAGTTGGCTGTGTTTGGCATCTTTATTTTCCGCTTGTAGATGCACCTGCCCACTTTGGGTTGCCCTATCCACCAATGAATAAATTCAGTTAGAATAAACAACTTTAGATGGGCGTAAACTGATAAGACTCCCCTGAGGCTTTCTCACCTTGAGGATTCCAATGGCAAGGTTTTTTTTTGCAGGTTGGGAGCCCCAAACATGGCTTTTTCTGAGACGTTGGGGAGCCCATAAATGTCATACGTTATGCGCTTTTCTGGGGTCCTACTGTGGGGCTCCTTCGCTTAAGGCGCATTGAAATGTGCGGTTCACGGGTATATAGTGCTGCGTAGCGCCCGAAAAAATAGGGTTTTTGAGCCCCACAGCTGCCTTTTTCGAGCAGTCTGATAGTCTCTTCTATGGGGGCCCATTCAAATGTATGGCTGGCAGGTATACAGCGCCGTACAGCGGCCGAAAAAAATAGGCTTTTGGGGCCCTGTGGCTGTCTTTTTCGAGTAATTGGCGGCCCTTCCTACCCTCCTTTACCAGTATAAAAAAATCTCACTTTCTAGCGCTCACTCACAGTGGTACACTAAAAATTGCTATTTACCTTGCCAACTGTATGTTAAAATTCTTGTTTACCCTAAATCACTGCGTTCCGCCCCCAGGTAGACTCCCCCCAGCTACTTGCGTCGACATGCCTCTACCTAGCTATATTCTTTCCGTGCTTGCCTATGCCGGCTAGCAAGGATCTGCATTGATCTGCGTTTCTATTTTGGGTAAACTGGCTGCTTTGTAAGCAAATTCTTCACTTTTTGCATTTATGTCACACTCTTTGTCACGCCTAGGCTCTCTGTTTTGCATATTGAAGTTCCTGTCAAGGGATTTTCACCTCTGAAAAGTGGTAGAGAGCCTGCTTAATAAGCAGATTTTACACTTTTTGCATTCATGTCACATTCACTGTCACACGCAAGCTCACCGTTTCCCGGGCATTCACTGTGTTTTCACTGAAAACTAGCTGTTTCTGGTACAAAGAACCCGTTCCTGGTTCTTTTGGGCTCGTTCTCAATAATGAACCGGTCTTTCCCATATTCTGTGACCCTCACCTTGTGGAGCTTCTTCCTGCCTTTCCTCGAGTGCTTGCCACAGGTTGGCATATCCACTGCCTACACTGTCATACCTCTTGCAATGTTGACCCTCTTCCGTGGTCCATTTAGTTTTTTGTGGTACGGCGGGTACATGTACCCAATTTTGTGACCATTGTGTCCAATGTGTATCCATTGTGTCCAATTTGGGTCCATGTGTCCGAGTGAATACATACTTCCCCCAAATTTATCACAAGAGTGCTGCCATCCTTGCCCTTTGTTTAAATACCCATGTAATAGCCAAGTTTCCGGTCTCTAGACCAAAAAACCCTATAGATGCGTGTTGGGGCCCCATCTTTCCGGATTAGATAGATAGAATCCCGGAGTGTTTCGAGGGCGCGTCGATCCACTGTCTCTGACCAGCCGCGTAGATAAGGAGCCGCAGGAGGTCCTCAAATGGAGAAAGGGGGATCAGTGACTGTCGTGGGCGTAGAAGGAAATAAAGAGAGGAACTATATATGTATGTGCGGAAATTGTGTAGAATCCACCCGAGAACGCGCACCGTGCGTATCGAGACGGGCAGGCGATGAGGGGTCGAGTGACGCAGCACGGGCCGTCCTCGAATGCGGCAGCGGCGCGTGGATCGTGGGGCGGAAGAGAAACTTGCGCAGACGATATTGAATTCCTCGCAGAATTCAATAGGGTAAGTGGAATTGGGCTAGGGCGGAAAGAAAAGTGTTACAGTGAGCGGATTTGGGCTGATGTTGCACAAAAAGCCAGGTTGGCAGTGGTTTAGGCTTAAAGCTGAAAAAAAAGCCAGGTTGGGAGAGGTTTGCACCAGATTGAAAGCCATTTGCTGTGGTTTGAGGTGAGGTTGTCTTCTTTTAGGTGATAGGCCTGTTAAAGAAGGCAAGGTCGGCCCTGATTTAATGAAAAAGCCAGGTAGGTGATGATTTCGGCCTAAAAGTAACAAAAAATTCAGATTGCAGACAATTTGGGTCATTGGTGAAAATATTATATTGCTTTAAGGCAGGATTGGCCTTAAAGAACGACTACCTGGCCCCAAGTAGTCGGATTAGATAGCTAGGCTCGACAGCGCCACGAGGACCTCTGGATGCTGGCACGAACGAAGCCCAATGTGATTCTCACTGGACCAGAGCAGCGCAAGTCTGCCGATTTTGAGAAGGCCCTACGCGACGACGAGTTCTATAACCGAATTTGCGGCACTGGTTTCGACGAAGTTCATCTGCTGAACTCCTGGGGTGCTAGCTTTCGAAAGGATTTTGGACAGATGGGGTTTGTGAAGGCCCGTCTGCCTGAGAAACATAACCCCTGGATCCTTGGTTCAGCGACTGTGCGCACTGGCCGCCCGTTCGACAGTATCTGCCAACTGCTGGGACTTCGCGATGGGAACTACCATCTCATCCGCCGCTCCTGCGCTCGACCCGATGTCCAAATCCTTTTTCGCGACCTAATTTCCCCAATTTCTGGCGACTCATTTCCTGAACTGGACTTCATTCTCACCGAAAACCGTCCCACCGTCATTTTCCCAAAGTCCATTTCCCTCGCATTTCGAATATACGCGTACCTACTGCGTACGGAGGCGGCGAAGCATCCTGATAAACGAGTTCCATGTCCCAATCGAATCCGAATGTACAATTAGCACAGGTCCGTAAATAGCTACACATACTATGTTTAGGCGATCCCGGAACGCAGTGACTTGAGGAGGGCCCTCCCACTTTTGACTCCGATCCTCTCCGAGTTGCCGAGTTGGGTGTGACGCAGATCCACAGCTGGTATAATCGAGTAAAAATGTATGCTCTATGCTTGCTCGTCAGCGGATCAAATTCCCGGTCAATCGGTTCAGAAGCAACGGGCGCCCGTTGCGGCCCAGTAATTGCATGAAAAATTTGACCCCTGGTCAACCCCTGGTATAGATTTATCCCTGGTAGGGTTCCATGTTTCTCCGATTGAGTCATCACATGAAGCAATCAAGTTCAAACTTCTCGTACATAACACAATTTCTTTGTCCTCCTACATTCATGAACTCTCCGCAGTTAAGTACTTTAATTTGGTCCCCGTCGCCACTTAAACTTTTAGGCGCCTTAATCCGTTAGTGGAGCAGCAAGGTTGCCATCTTGCACCGCCAGTATTGGTGCGAGGTGGATACCTCCAAAATCAATATACGCGATACTCAGCGAGCAGTGCCTTGCCCCACAGTGAACGGCATTGGCTGAGATTAACTGGTACGAAACATTACTTGATTCCGCTGTTCGTTCCACCACCGCCTCGTACACGACCTGAAACACGCCGGCCGACGGAGAGTGGTTGCAACCCTGATAATAGACTCAGTGAGAATGGGTTTGCTCCCCGTATCTAACCGCGCCGCTGGCTCGCTTGCGTTGCTGTTGGTGGAGGTGGCAGGATGCCCATCCCGCTCGGGCCCCATAATGATTTTCATTGGCTTGCAGCGCCGAAAACGGTCTCCGCTTCCGGCAGTGAATGATTCAATGTTCGTTTACCTCTTTTAGGTCCAGTAGGGAATACGTCAGTGCCCAAATGAATATTGTACGCCGTAAAAATCGGGAGGTTCGTTCAATCGTCGTTTGAGGTGTGTGGACCGGTGGAGCGAGTGGACCACTGAAACATGCAACGTGCGAAATCGCGCTCCACCAAAGTGAGTCCAATTTCCCCAGCAGTGCAGTATCTAGTGAACTGGAATTACTATCAGTGGAGCCGCTCAACGTCCCAAACGAACTGAGACGAGGAAAAGGGTATAAAGGACGCAGAGGGTCCTCGGACAACATTCCAGAAACCAACCCACTCACCTCATCATACACACATCCTCCCCTACCTACTTTCAACTTGCACTATGATGTTCACCGCACCCACTCGAGTTGCCCTTACAGTAGCCTCTTCGCCGCTGCCACCGTCGCCAAGGCTGACTTCTTGTGAGTTCAGGCCTCCACAATTCTTCACCTCGCTGACACACATACCGTCCCGTACAGCGCCAAGTTCTTCGACGACGGCGCCTGCTCTCAGAACGGCGGAATCGGGGTCGATATTCGCAACCCAGGCTGCCTCGGCGAGGCCGGTCGCGGGTCTGTGTACATCCCGAACACAGGACTCGGCACGACCGACGACAACCAGTTCTGCTTGGTGATCACGCACGGCGACGGCTCGTGCAGCTGCCAGAGCTCGAGCAGCACCTTCACCGCGACAGGGTTTTGTAAGGTCCTTGACCCGAGCGATCAGAGCTATCGCTTCATCAGCGTGAGTACTACTCAGTGTCGTTCCCTGGACGTGCCCAGATTTATTGCAGGGTGCTTGCGCTGCCAACAACTGCTGAATATAGCGTGGACGGCGTGCTAGCAATATAAGTTAGCGTATATTTGTATGAATACGAAAGAAAGCGGGGAAGCCTATATTGAACTTATGAGTGAAACACATGAATAATGAAGTGCAACACAGCCGGAATACGAGAACGTCAGGATGCAGTGTCATGAACACTCCGCAAATATACCTCCAGTCGACCGTTTACCGTTCAGGCGAATGCGTACTGGTTAGCTTCAGCGAGTAAACCCCCGGGGGCACAGGTTAAGCGGTGGCGATATACATGAAGCGTACCCTGTAGCGCCGCCTCGGGGCTATTTCGATCAAAGTGGAAACTCAGTAAGGGAACACAGCGACAAAGCCATAAGGCTCTTACAAGGACATTGAAGGACGCACCCACGCATGCCCTCCCGGATTGTCTCGGTGCGGCCCGTGCCGGCGCTAAATTTGAGTAATCAAAATTGACCGCGACGGTGAGGGAGAGAAGACGAAATATGGGACAACGTGGGCGGCATTTTTCGAGTCGAGCTGGTTAAAGAATTCCTGCACGCCGCGCAAACCGGGAAACGAAAGAGTCCCACCGTTGACGAAACCCGTCGCCGGGATAGGTGCAAAGATTTGTGGCGCCAGCCATCCTTGGCCCGCATGAGTACGAGGCAAAGATGAATATAGTGTGATACCCCGAACAATCTGCGCACTTTTGTAAACAGTTTCCTTCCAAATTTAGTGCCGGCGGAGGCGAGAATACTTTACTTGGGAGCCTGAGGCCATCGGTCTCAATGTCTGTTCGTCGTTTCCAGTGGGCGGAGGAGTTTAGTCTCGAGTGCAATCCGATGCAGGAGACTCGAGAGAGCCAAGGATTGCGGAGCGAGATTTGAAATTTGAAACCTCGGACAGGCGTCCTCATTGGGTTCTGAATTCTCCTGAGACAAAGGCGTGAAGGCGTTTGGAGGTCGAGGTTCATCAGGTTCGTTCAAATACTAGGTTAGCTGGCGGAAACGCAACGCAGACTCGCCGTTGCCGAAATCGAATTGCCACCGGGAGGAGGTGGGATCCGAGGTGTGCAGAGATCGTCAGGCTAGTTACTGGGAACAATCGAGGAAGAGTCGCCGAGGTAGAAAGAAAAAAGGCGAGGAGACCTTCGAGGCAGTGGTGGATGCGGTGAGAGAAGAGTGATTCGCATCGGTGGCGATGCACTGCGCATCAACGGGCCGGCCACCGAAGTCCGTTCTTTCCCTCCCACCGTTCTCGAAAGCGAGTGCTCGACCAAGCAGCGCACATCGAATCTGTACTGCTCCATTTTTGCGCGCGCATGCCTGCAATTCGTGCCCATTAGACACATCTGCATGGGTTTCCCGCTTTTTCCTTGAAGAATTCTGCGGTGCTCTTGGGAAAGTTGTTTCAAGTTGTAACCCCGGGCCGTATTAGCCTAGTTTGTGGTTCGTTTATGGGTACGCCAACTCATTTTGTGGTCCACCAATTCTTTGCTTTCCTCCCAGATCCTCGGCCGTCTTCGGCCACAAAAGTCGAAAGGAGAAATAGCCTAGAGCCTGGAGGGGATTTATGTAGTTGTGGAACCAGGTGGGTTTCTGCGCCTGGTGTCTTCCACCCACAGACGATTATTTCTTCTCTCTTCACCCTTCCATTCAGACCTCGCTCTTTCCTTCCTCGATAATTTTCTGTTCGCTGCCGATTCCCAATCCCGGCCCCGCATGCGTCGCCTTCGCTCTTCCGCTTCTAGTATCCCCGTCCACCGTAGTGGACTAGCTTCCCTGCTCGTCATCATTATCTCGCGTTTCCTATCGTCATGATATGTGAAGCGTTTGTGCGCCGTCTCCTCGCTGACCGCCGTACAGTAAATCGCTCAACATGAAAAAATTAAAACCCTCGACTTCCGATACGTCGTCAGTAACGTTATCCGTTCGAGACCTTCAGCTCGCATCTCTGTGAGTTGGATTTTCCACTGCACAAAGCAAAGCAGATTGATTAACCTTCCGCTGATCTCCGCCTGTTCGTGTCTGCTTGGACCACATGAACGTCAGGAACGCCTTCCTTGATTACTCCAACTAGTCTTCAACTTATCCCGCGCTCTTGCGCGGCCTGCTCCACCTTTCGAATCCCTCTCCCAAAAGCGTCCTGGCGGCGAGAACACCTCAAATTTATTTGATGCCCTACGACTCATCATCACTCCGCCAACTTTGTTTACGCAACGGAATCTCTTCCAATCGGACACGATGTTTTGCTGGGACCGGTCAAGATTACTCTGAAAACTTCCCAACACGTTAATTCATTCAAACCAGGACGAGCCTAGGTACAAGAAGCGCGGCGCAACGCCAGTGTGTGATAAACCGTAACTTCGACCCGGTCGACGTGGTTGCACCACCCGGGGTCTTGAATACTATCGTACTCAGTATCTGCATCACAAATAATGCACTAACGCGCGGGCAACGATGTCGATTATATCACCAGCCGAAAGCTTTTCTCGGAAGCCCGCTCCATCTCCAGCGCCAGAGGCCGTGGCATGTATCAAACCATTTGCTTCCCAGATAACGGTGTGCTCCCGAAACTGACTCGAGGTAGTGATATTGCGCTACACATTCCACCGCCCTTTCCCCGTCGACTCCTTCAGCTCCGCCGCTGGGTCGCACCGAACCAACACATCCATGGGAATGACTGCATGAATTGCATTGTCAACCCAGGAATCGAGAGCTGGAAAGGTACTTAGAATGACTTGAGTGCGCCGGAGTATCGCGGCCTCGAACCAGGTCCAACCGCGGCAGGTGCCTACATAGTCAGTCAATTGGATATGTCCAGAGAGAAATCAACGCGCCTTCTGTCGCTGGCTCGCCCCCATCTTTGGTCATGACTGACGGTGGTGAACTGCACGCGCATAATTTCCAAATGAATTTTCGCGGCGTCGAGACCCCGAATGCAACCGTAGAATGAATCAGCGAACAGTGAGCACTGAACATCGTCGTGCCGCCGGATGAGCCATTGAGTTTATCGGTCCGCACGGACAGCCAGCACGCAGGTGTCGGTTTGTCGTTCCTTGATTCCGTACCCCGGCGTTTTCTGGCACCCGCGACAATGAACGGCCCAGGATAGATCCGGGGAAGCAACATGGAACAGGCGTGTTACAGTTTGGGCAGCAACCTTAACTTGCGTTTGAATAACACCACCCGATTGAACGTACCGGTACGCACGGATAACCAGCACACCGGTGTCGTTTTATCGTTCCTTGATTCCGTACCCCGTCGTTTTCTGGAACCGGTTCAACAAGTTCGGATGGTGGAAGCATGCAGAAAAGCCCCATGGAGTAACCGATGAGTCCGCCAAAGTACTGTGCATTGGGTCGGACTAAGCCGGGGCTGTGGAGCAGATTATCTGAGTCCGATAATCTGCCGCGACAGCCCTCCGGACAGGTAACATGATGACTAGGTGACATAAGGACTGGCAGGGTAAGTGATTAACTCGCTATCAGAATCAGGTTACTTAATCCTATGAGGGAGTCGGAGAAGGAGCAGTGGATCTCACCGACAACAGCCTGAGCCTCCTACATTAACAAGAGGTTTGAGTGTGAGGTGCACATGAAATGAGGGAGAGTTACCACAGTGCTAGTGCCGATGATCATATGAGGGCTAGACTGGAGGACAAATTCAGACATCATACGGCGTAGAAGGAGGAAACAGATCACATTGTCAGCGTGAGAGGTAGGGAGAGTGGAGCTGAACTAAATAGATGTGAGACCGGATACCCGGGTGCAAGGCAATTTGAGCGGCGGGAGAAGGAACTAGATGCGTGAATCGTGATTGTGCGCGAGGAAGACGGAAATGGAAAGTGAAAGGAAACCGTGGGAAGCTATCCGGTGATCTCGGGCCATGTTTGTTGCGAGCTGACGGTCACTGGTGAAGGATGTAAATGGTTTGTCTGCCGGTGTAGAGGTTCTGTACGAATGGGAGGGTAAAATACTTCGAAGGGAATCCTCCCTGAATGGCAATGGGCATCCTTTGACGATGCCGTTGATTTGGGAGTCTCACGATTCACGAAGGCGGCAGTGAGGATTTCTAGATGAGAACCGAATATCCCGTTGCGGAGACACGGGTAACTGCTAGTGACGGACTAAATGTGCATGTTATGTAAAATAATATGTTTGTTGTGTATATGTGGATGAGTTCCCCGCGTTTCCACCATTCTTAGACCTCGCGGGGTGTGACTCAGATAGATTGAATCGCTTGGTGCGATAGCCTCGCGGGCAATACTGGAATTCCAACAATCCGTCTGTCGGTGTCACCGATGAAGTGTATCGATCAGGGGCACCACTGCCCTTGAAGCCTAGTTGAGATATGACGACCGCCTGGGACCCGCCGGGAAGCGCGGGAAGTCGACGCGTTGAATTAGCTTCATGCCATCGTGAAATGGTTCCGTCTGTCGGTACTGCCTTTACAAGCAAAGGGGGGATTGAATAGAAGCGCCACCCCTTGCATGGTTGAGATATAAATTACGCCAGGGGACGAGCATTCAGCATCTGCCCTCTCTGCCAGATAGAACTCTTCGCCCCGCGTTGGTCCTCGAACTCACATTACATTCTCATCCAACATGTCCGACAACCCTGACTACGTTCCTGATGGTCCGTGGGCGAAGACCACCTTCGTCGGAGGCTCCGGCGGCACCAACTGGGGCGACGGCGCTTGCGGCTGGCTGAAGGGCATGCGCGCAAACCTCGTGAAGAGCCTCGAAATGTGGTGGGACGACGAACGCGTCCGCGGCCTGCGTCTCGTCTTCTCTGACGGCAGCGAGACCCCCGTTTACGGCTTCACCACTAGCGTTCACAGCGGCTCCATCACGTTCGGCGTGAACCCAATCGACACGGACCCGCACCCGGAGTGCATCACTAAGATGTGGCTCCTCGCGAGCCACAGCGGCGCTCGGTTGGCGAAGATCCACATCGAGACGAGTCGGGGGCAGAAGTTCGAGCAAGGCCCCAGTGGGACGGATAACGCGGTGACTATCGACGTCGGGTCGGGGCTGTTCGTCGGCATGGCCGGGCGGCACGGCTGGGACATCGATGCGGTCGCTCCGATTTTCCTCGCCTCCCCTATCGCCAAGATCGCGGTCGGAAACATCACGTACACGCCTCACCCCAGTAAAACCGCTCAGGGCATCACCCCTGTCGCGCTCAACGAGGCGTACTGCAGCAATCCCGCCGACGCGCCCGGGCACATTGACTGGGACTTCAGCAGCAGCCAGACGCGTGAGGTGACAATGTCGCACGACATGACGAGCACGACCAAATTCGGCGGGAGCGTGAGCGTCGAGGTGTCCGGGGAGGTATTCGGCGTCGGGGCAGAGACGGATGCTGGGTTTGAGTGGTCGTCCGAGCAGAGCAACACCACCGGCAGCAGCACGTCGGAGACCGTCGAGTTCAAGTGGTCTATTAGCGGAAAGCTGAAACCCGGAGAGGCGATAACGTGCAAGGCGATCGTTCAACGCGGCACGTTGGATCTGCACTATGATGCGACCGTGACAGTGACTCTCAAGGACAACACCCAGTTCATGTATCCTGAAAGCGGTCGCTTCAAGGGGGTTTCATACTCCGCGCTGAAGACGACAGTAGAGACCACTCGGTTGCCTAAACAGGTATGTCCTATGTGGCTATTTCAGTACGTTCCCACTGACCTTTGACCGTCAGATTTCAGCTTCCCTCCCTCTTTAACCCCCGCGCCGTCTGCGCCTCCCCTGGGCACGCTACTCTCGTTAGCTCCGGCGTCATCGCCTTTGCGTACTCTTCCCCCATCCATACGAAATAGATCCTCGATCTCGTCCTCTCCCGCCCCGCCTCCCTCTTTTAAGACCTTACCTTCTACCCACCCACTTGACTCCATTACGATAGTTTCTATCCATAGCTGGAATATAAACGGTGCCTTTTCTTTTGCGCATGGGTTGTCCGGGGTTTGAATTGCGGCTCTGATCTGAGGAGACGGAGTAGGTCGTCAAAGGAGTTTGTTGCACTCGGAATCGAAAGTACAATTGCGTGGACGTGTCCGACACGCAGGAATATGTCCGCAAAGTACAGACCGATTGGCAATTCAGTGGGCGGAGGATTTTGGTGTCGAATGTAGTCTGACGCAGGAGAGAGCCAAGAGAGAGCCGAGCGGGAGGCCTCGAGGATTTGCAGAGTGAGACTTGAAATCTTCGATCATCAGCTTGGCTATTGAAATTAATATTGAATTCTCCTGAAGTAAAGGCGCGAGGGCGTTTGGACGCCGACCGAGGTTCGCCGAATTCGCCCGAATACGTTTCAGTTGAACGGAGACGTAACGCAAACGGATCGCGCACCGTGAACGAAATGGAATTGCTACTGGAAGGAAGAGATCCGAAGCTCGAGGTGATCGTTGAGCGCGTTACTGGAAACACTCGAGGAACAGTTGTCGAGCAGCCTCAGAGTCAAAGAAAGAACCCAAAAGGCGAAGAGACCTTCGATGTGGTGATGAGAGAAGAGTGATTCGCGTCTGTGGCGATGCACTTGCGCATCAACGGGCCGGGAGCCGAAGTCCTTCTTTCCTCCCCACCATCGTTCTCGAAAGCGAGTGCTCGACCAGGCAGCGCACATAAGTATGCATCGAATCCGTACTGCTCCATTTTCGCGCGCGCCAATTCGTGCACATCGAAATGTGCATGGGCTTTCCGCTTTCTCTCCTCAAAATGTTTGCCACCCGGAGCATACTTAGTGTGGTTCGTCCATGGCTGCGCCAACTCATTTTGCGGTCACCAATTCTTTACTTTCCTCGCAGATCCCTGGCGTTTTCGCCCACGAAAGTTAAAAGGAGGAATGGCCTAGACGGGATTTAGTTGTAGAACCAGGTTTGTTTTCTCCGCCCCCCCAGACGATCTCTCTTCACCCTTCCGTTTAGGCCTCGTCTTATTGCACTCGCTCCTCCATTTCTCAAGAATTTTAACCTATTCGCTGCCGGTTCCCAATCCCGGCCCCACATGCCTCGCCATTGCTCTTCCGCTTCTGGTATTCCCACCCCCGCGACAACCTTTTGCTGCTCTCACTGGACTCCAGGCTCGGTGCCACCGCGCTTAGCGTTTCCTTAGCCCCAAAGGCCTCAGCCGTACATCAGCAAAACCTCTCTTTTGCTGTAGTTGGGTGTAGTTGTTGTAGTAGCCTGTAGTTGGCTGTAGTTTTGGCTCAATTACATAGTACTACATAGTTTTATGTAGTTTGAGAGGTTTCTATGTAGTTCTAGAGCTATTGGCCCGATTTTTTAGTTCTTCGATATCCTTAGTGTGGTACCTACTCAATATCGATGGGAAACGAGACTTGGCGTGGTTGGGTATCGACTCAAGGTACCCCTAGTTCGTCGTTTGATTGTGTGTGAGTCGTAGAAGTTGAAGCGGGAGGGACGATACGGACAATGTTGGGCCAGAGTTGAATTGGAGAATTTGGTGGTAGATGGTGCGCGTGTGAGGACTATGAGCGGTGAGTGAATGTATGATGCGAAGTAGACAAACACACCAGATAAATCCATGGAGGGACATATGTATACAACGAACAAGTGGTGGCAATGAACTTCAATGAAGGCGACGCTTGAAATGCCTTGATACTTGGTAAACTTCAATAAAAGGTTGTCGAATGGTGAGTCGAGGATACAGGGATCTACGATACAAAAAGAACAATCAGTTGGAGCGTCTAGGACCTTAACGATGAGAGAAATATACCTCATTCAAAGCAACTTGACATTCAGGAAGCCATCCCCGAAATGCTCGAGATCAAGTCCGGCTAGAGTAACTAATAGATCCAACTTTTGCAAGCGAACGAAGATACTAATCTTTAATAAACGTCGAGGGGACGTGAATGGGGTTCAACATAAATCGGTTAGTTAAATCACTACGTTCCGGCCCACCCTAGACTCACTTTGTGTAGCTCAGTTCGGGTGAGTTTGGGTGAGTACGGGTGCTACACAGACCCTGTGTAGCTGTGTGTAGATCTGTCTAGGGTCTGCCTAGGCACCCGCACTCACCCAAACTCAGCTGCACTCAAGTCAGTTTAGGCGGTCCCGGAACGTAGTGAATGTATTCGAGACAAGGGCGGACATACCTCGAGTGACAGGAGCATGTTTCGCCGTTCGCCGGATGAAAAGCAGGTCGAATATCTACGCGTGCATCGATGTGAGACATTAGTCTCAAGTCAATGGAGGATTTAGGAAAGGAACGGAGCAAGAGAGTAACCAAGTTAACGAATTTGCCGCAACTCGGCCAAATATAACGGGGCGTTGAGTTCGATGGTCAATGGAATTGAATTGAATCATCTTCAAGTTGGAATTCGGTGAGAACTTGTAAAAAGGTTGGAGGACGTACCGAGAAATAGACGCCAAGTACAGGCAGTAAGTCAGTAATTGTGAACGGCGAGAAGAATGGGCAAATAAGCTGGAACTATACTTTTGGTACATTGTTTCTGCCCCCAGCGGCACCCTCCCCTCGCGATAGCGGCGGTCAGCGGCCATCGGTGGCAGCGCAGCAGCACTAAGAGTGGTGCAAAATTTTTCTACAGCATGTTGAGTGCGGCCACTTTGGGCCACTCGACCGTTTCGCACGCCGTTGATCCTAACAGGCTCCTGCATGTCCCACGAACCTCCCCTCGCGATGGGAGGCCAAAGAGCACAGCCACAAGAGGATGCAGAGGTCTGAATCCCGCCATAGATAAGTAGGAAGGAAGCCCGCGCATAACGTCGAGCAAATGCGCGAACGAGAGGCGGACGCACGCCGTGTGCAACAGGTGCGGTACCCACCTTATTTCTGGCTCACATATCTGACGTTCCTGTCTAGGCCTTGCCGCGAAAATCCGGTTTGCCTATCTGCGCGGGGCACGGCAAGGAAGGTATTACCGCGATGTTGTGAATTGGAAAATGACCAGATTTCGTCCAAGACTCCACTGGAGGAAGGCACGGATTTAAATTTTGGTGGAGATCGATCTCACTGAACCTCCGAGTTTTCTCGCGCTGGAAGATCTGCAACCCAAAGAAGATGCAAATTTATATCACTATGCGTTCCGGAATGCCGTGGACACGAAACTAACGTTTCTCGAGGAGGAAGGTTTTTAGTTCAAGAAGCCAAGATACAACTTCCCACTCTCGCATTCGTCAAACCAACCTCTTTTTTGCCGTACATTCCCCAAGGTCGAGTCACGAAACTGGCAGGAAATTAATGTAAGACGGCGAAGTGCTAAGCTGTCGCTCACCGCTGTGGCAAATTACGGTCTTTGCTCCAACTGTGTTCGTGCCAATAAATCTCCTCACAAATCGGCGTTAACATCGCAAGCGCGAGGACTCCGCACAATGAGCGGGTGGGGTATACTGCATAAAGACCGCTACTTACCGCCATTTGATTCAGCGACAAATCAAAAGTGAAGAGCGGGTTCGACGCGGTACGCACCATGAAAACCGTGATTTTTTGCTTTGTGTCGCAGGGACGAAGAGACGCAATTGCAAATGTCAATACATCAATCGCTATCAACGGGGTAGAAGGCATGGTTGAAACTCACCACTTTCCCAAATTCTGAACTTTTTCTGGTACCATCCCCTGTGCGAATGAATTTAAAGGAACACATGGGAGGCCATGAAGCTAACGATTCCTGACGTAGGCTTAGTTCGAGGTGCGTAGGAAGCTACAATCTTAACCCACCACTTCGATGGTACCGAGTTTAAATAACACGGGTGTGGTACACTGGTGGAGCGCTGCTACCTGCAACTCGGCAAAGAGTGACGGTACTAACCGGCGTTCAACTCCCCGCACCCGGCTAGGCGCGGGAATATGTAGTCTCTCTTTTCCCCCCGCTCTGCCGAGACGAAGAACGAGGATAGCGGCGGCGGCATCAATGTAGTCAACGAGACAACGTCAGTGCGGAATCTCTCGCGGAGGCGACGTACATGATGCATCCTGACGAGCCCATCAACATCGGAGGAGTCATGGAGTAAGATCCGCGTTCAAAGCTTTAAATTTGCGGTGCAAATCGGATTTAGCCAGAATGAGGGCGTCGCCGGAGCCGCAGCTGGAGAGCAAGAGGCGGTTTGTCGCTGCGGGATCGTGGTCGGAAGCAAGTGGCGTTTGTGGCAGTGTTAACGGATCAAATTTGATTTCGCCGATGGCCTCTTGCCTCTTGCCACCACCTCGTCAACCGGTTCGTCTCAAACGCTCTCAAGAACGGGACGACAGTCCTAGCCATCGTTGTGCTGCTCGTCACCTAGCTTTATCCTTCGGTCGCTCCCCTCGAAGGCCCGACTTTCTTCTCTGTAACCACCCTGTTGAAATTTAGTCGAAATTGACCGTGAGTAGCACTGGATGCCTCCTTCGGCGGCCAGGTGCGCTCTTATACAACAACACACCGCAAATACCTGACCAGACGGCGGAATATTTACGTTGAACCCAGTTCTTGTGGGTTTTCGAGAATTCGGATGATGAGTTCTTTTTGGATTGTGTGTGTTTGAAGTCGGATTCCGATATCCGCCTGAGAATAACATCCCAAAGCAGTGTTTTGTATGCATCCGCGTCAACTAAGGAACAACCACGCACCTCACGGAGGAACTCAGTCCGACTCCGGGGCGAAGTCTTAGGCAATAAAGCCCTAGGAGTTTTGATTAATCAAGGGCCATCTCAACGGTAATCGCGGATTAAATCAGGGATTAATTAATCGGTGATGGAGCAGCAATTAAACAGGATTTAAACCTGCTTAAAGCGTCCAAAAAGGACGGAACGCGGTTCTGCGATGAGTCGCGGCCGGATATGGGGACACATACTGCGTGTTCAGGACGTAGGATGCGTGTTCAGGACGTAGGATGCAACCAATGCTTACCTGTCTGAATATTTCTGTTGGATCCTTTTGTTGAGGCCAAATTGCAGAGGTGGATTAGTGACATGGTCCAAAAACACACTCCCTCGACTTATTTCTCCAAGTTCTGGATTTGAAAGCTCTATACATATCGGACTGTTCCATGGTAATCATACACTCACTGAGACAAATTGTTACGATGAATGTACATGACAAGAGTATGATATCACACCATCGCATGGTGAATATTTTGTTTCTTCTCCGACATATTGGACTGCTCACTCGCAATTCATACACACTGCGTTCCGGGGTCACCTACACATGGCCTATGTGTAGCTACCTACACAGAGCTACACAGATGAAAATGTGTAGCCGACTAAACACGGTATTTGTAGCTGAGTGCAGCTATGCGTAGCTCTACGTAGCTGTGTGTAGGTCTGCGCAGCTAAGTTTGGCTCTGCGTAGGTCTGTCTAGGCACCTATGCTTGGCTGTACAGAGTCTTCCTAGCTACCTACACTTGGCTGCACAGAGTTTTGCTAGCCACATAAAGTCCTTTTCAACCTCTGGGGTGAAAAGATACATGAATACCGGCATCTGGATAATTCTAAAAGACGGGTTAGTTCCTGGACAATTCCTGGATTTGGCCCATACCTGGGGTTTGCCGAGCATTCAAATCCTGGTAAAAGCGGAGTCCCTGGGCGACCAGGTCGCGGGTCTGTCTTCTGGCCCCGTCGGCACAGTTTATTGACGTGGTGTTGACATGCGATAGCTCAGCTCGGCCCAGTTTGCCGATTCGGCTTGGCACATGTCGACCGATTCAAAATCATGTCGGCACAGGTCGCCACGTGTGCCGACGAGGCCGCGGAACGCCTTAGCAACACACACGCCGTCAGCGAAGAAACATATTATTATTAAAACCTGCGATAAGTCTTCCCAGCTGAGCGCAGGTACCTACACTGACCTATGCACAATAAGTGCAGTCACCTACACAGCTCCACAAATACCTGCCCAGAGAACTATGTGTAGTTGGCTAAACAGAGGCTGTGTAGTGATCTGCGCTGACCTACGCAGCTCCACGAATAGCTGCGCAGATCATGTTTAGGCGAC
Source organism: Mycena metata (assembly GCA_029378385.1). Classification (NCBI taxonomy): domain Eukaryota; kingdom Fungi; phylum Basidiomycota; class Agaricomycetes; order Agaricales; family Mycenaceae; genus Mycena; species Mycena metata. The sequence goes on along the minus strand of JARKIB010000174.1, from coordinate 78,686 downwards.
CCCGGAACGCAGTGACATTCGCTCAGATAAATAAATTGTTGCAATAGATGTACATAATAAGCGTAAGGTATCACATCGCCGCATGGTGAATATTTGGTGTCTGGTTCGGCAAAATCCACCCCAGCTGCGTCTAATCTTCAACTTTTGATGGCAGCTCCTTCGAAGTATTACGGAAACTCGCTGATAGTCCACCTGTCGCCGGCTCCTGCTTTGTTTGATTGATGTTCTCCAGCCTTATGTCAATTTCAGCCAAATCTTTGGCCTGCGAAGATCTTTCAAACAAAGGCCTAGCTTCCCTCCAATGGTCTGCAGCTTGATCAAACTCTCTTCTGTGTTGTAAAATATCCCCCAAGCGAATCATACACGCAGCTCTGCAACGATGAACATCCATAGATGCGAATCCATCCAAAGCAACAGTAAGGAGATTATATGCTGTATCTTCATCTCCATTGGCAACGAAAACATCTGCCAGACAGCAGAGTGCCTTGTGAATCGCCAGTCTGTTCTGTGATTGGAATGAATAACCCAGATATACTGTGGCCCAATTGGACACCCAAGAAATGTCGCTAACACTCCAACGGCTGATATCAGCGAGTCGCTCTAGGCAATAGGTCACCATTTCGCCATTGTTCTTCCAAGATGAGCTCAAGCATTGCTCGAGGAGGATTTTGGCTGTCATGTTACTCCCCTCTCGAAGCTCAAGGTCCGCTCCGATTGTTTTACAGTATACTAGGCCAGCAGGATATCCCATCGTGTTAAAGGTTAATTTCACTCCATCCAGGTTTTGGCGAACATTCTGTTCACTTCCACCAACAATCACATCAATCTCGGCGATATTAAGCAGGCAGAAGGCGTAGTTGAATGGATCCTGCTCGGGGGAAATGGTATTAAATGTCCCTGTATATATTTTGTGCGCCTCAGCATATTCTGACTTCAACAGATGAACCTGTGCCTCGCTGGAGAGGATGTTATAGTCCAAGACAGTATTGGACATTCCACAGAGTCCCAGGAGTTCTCTTGCTGTATGACACAAGATAATGCAGAGTTTGTAATCACCCAGGGCCAGACAGGGGAGGATCTCCATGTGCAATGCTCTTGCTTCATTATATAGATTTCCAGACAGCTTGCAGAGTCTCTGTGCTTCACGAGCATGCATACGGGCTGCCATGTATTCAGCTGTCGTCCATTTGAGTCTTGCGAGATTGATCAATGCAATAGATTCTTGTTCTCCGTAGGACCCGCATAAGGATACAGATGTTTCGAACAAATGGAGAGCGGTAGGAATATCGTTTGCCTGATACACGTAGTAATTCCCGACCGCGATATAGAATCTAGCTAATTCCGGTGTTCTGGATTAGCAACAGCAGTTGAAACTACAGTGAAATAGAACTCACACTCAAGGACCGGATCATGAAATTCATGAAAATGTGCTTGACCTTGATGGAAAAGTGCTTCGGGATCCACAATCGGATAGTATGTCCTGGAGGCAAATGCTTCCGTAATAAAAGCTGCTTCCACTCGATGATCAATAGGTTTGGGGAGAACAGTAGGAATTCGGTCCATCAAGGTAGTGCAGCCTCGCCCTGTGATTCTGCTAAATCTGTTGAGTAATATGGTGCAGTGGATAGTGTCTGCAAGATCAGAGCTGTTGTTTTGTAACCGCTGCAAAAGGACACTCTGGATGTTCCCAAGATTGGAAGTAATATTATCAACTGCCTTTGCAGCCGATGTAGATCCTTGGTACCTGTCATAGAAATCCAGGAGCAGATGGAAGTGCTTGTAGATGGCTTGCACCAAGTGCAGTGAAGGTGGATGTAGCTGCTGCATGTACTCTCGGATGGGGACCAATGACCTCAGTCGCATCTTGTGATCAGTATATGCTAGAGAGATGCGGAGTAATGCTGCTTTGCAGGCCAGGATATTGGCAATGGGCAAGTCACTTTGTAAAAGTTCGAAATCTGAGAGTCCATCCGGTAGAATTGAGAGAAGGCTTAGCAACTCCTTTGCACCAGGCAAGGAGGTCATCCGTGAACTTGAAAGTGAGAGCATGATTGATGCATTCAAGTTGGATTTCTTGTCATATCCCACTGAAAGCAAAGAGGTTTTCTCGGTCTCCCATCGATTTAGGATATGATAACAGCCATCATAGTCCACGAGGTGGGCAATCAGATTTACAGCCAGTGGCATGTTATCTGTCAAGAGCAGAAGTTTGTCCATGTCCTGCATATTGTCGACACGATCTGTAATATCCATGAAGGTTTGCCGAGCAGCATCAGTTGGCAAAGGCCCCAAAGGGGGCAAAAATGGGTGGCTCCACTGCACTTGAGCAGGTCTTTCTGCACCCCGCATAGTAATCTATTGCAGTATTAGCAGGCCTACTTCCACAAGAATAAATCTGCTCACAATGAGTGCCAGATGTGGTATGGCTGCAAGTAGAGCTAGGAATGCCTCCACTCGAGGACGAGAATCCACCTGCTCTCATGGTGTTTCCATATTATCTAAAACCAGCAAACAAGGTGGGTTGCTAGAAAAATAACGGACGACAGGTTTTTTGAGATCTTTTCCTGGCTGCAATCCCAAGTGAGATCCGATGAGTGCAGCAAGTTCAATACAGTTGGTTGCAGAGTCGCAAGCCACGAAGAAATGGGACTGATATTTGTCGGTGATCTTCGGGTGGTGAAGCACGGCATTTGCAAGGCTTGTTTTGCCCATTCCATCTGCACCGAGGATTGCTATCCTGCATGAGTCCTGGCCAAGGGCTTTAATGATGTGAACGAGCTCCAATTCACGGCCATGGAATATCTTGGGGATAGCTGGCAACATGGAAAATGACTCAGAGCTATGGAACCAAACATGAGTTTAAATTCCGTTAGGGCTTGGGAAATGTACCTGGTGTTTGAGCTTGGGATCCGCTATTCCGGGTTAATTTCAATTCGGAGTTCTTGATAAAGGATGAAATTACACACAGAGGATGATTCATCGGTGCCGTTTGCATCTGACAGAATCAATGCCAACAGTTGGGCGTTCATTTTCTGTGCTCTGTCTTCGGCGGAGGCAATGTCAGTGAAGAAAGTCACATCAGTCTCAGCCTGAATATTGATATTATTCAATGATTCATCACTGAAAGAACACGGACCTTGAAGGCTACAACAGCCTCTTGCAACCCCGCATGACAATTCTTGAGCAACAAGTTCATCTCACTGTGACGAAAGAAGTGTTTAATCTTCTTCCCATCCTGCTGACCTTCAACAAATGCATGGATTTTGTGGAGTGTTCTATGCAACAAAATCATTAACGATTTACAGCTCTTTGCATAAGTAATGGCACTACCCCTATTTTTAGAAGAAAGAGCATTTTGAACCCTACCGGGTTTTTAGCTCATTCCTCCCTCATCTCTCAACGGATCAGCTTGGTTCTGGATGCATTAGAGAGTGGGTAAGCGGGGCTTTGAATTCGTGTCCATCTCCAGTTCTAACTCACCGGAGCTGGTGGCCCTCAAATTCACCCCTTTCGATTCAACCACAACTTGTTAATTGAATAACTCCATGGTTTTTCATTCAATTTACTCAATTCCAGCGGTGGTGGAGTCCATAAATGGAGTCAATCGTCCTAGATAGTGCAGATTGTGTGAGGTCTACGCGGCACCTGGGTTAGATCCTGTTAAACGGAAAATTCCGAAAGGCGTGGGAACCTCGGTTGTGCTTGGCACAAACCATTATGTCTTGTCCACGAAACCTTGGCTCGGCTTCCCCCTTCGGTATGAACCGATTTTGATGCAAATCGGTTGGAAAATGAGCGAGTATTAGAGCTTGCAATTCGGGATTGGCACCACTAAGGCTGATTTTTGGCACAACTGAAAACTTTGACTTAGAGGGTGAGGCCCAAGGCAATTGAAAGCCCCGCTTACCCACTCTCTAATGCACCCAGAACCAAGCTGATCCGTTGAGAGATGAGGGAGGAATGAGTTAAAAACCCGGTAGGGTTCAAAATGCTCTTTCTTCTAAAAATAGGGGTAGTGCCATTACTTATGCAAAGAGCTGTAATTTAACAACAAACAGAAAAATAGAAGGACTCAGTAAATCTCCCGATCTGATATATCGTTCCGGGCCGCAGAGTGCTTTTAGTCTCCGATATTATGTGAATGTTTATGATGGCATAGAGGAGTCCGTGGATGTCCTCCATGAGCCGGATACATTCATCTCTGTTCCTTTTCACAGTCTGAAGAGATTATTTGGTCAGAGGTTAGATTTATGGGATATCTTACCTGTACCGCTGTGATCAAGGCCAGAGTTGTGATTGAAATTACTTGCACAAAAGGAGTGCCAAATGCATCATGCAGCTCGTTGAGGCTGGCCACAGCGGGAGTCAGACAGTTGATGATATTTTCCAAACGAGACACAGTGACACTGCGGTTGCGGGGCATCTTGAGAGGGTGGGAAGGATCCGCAGCACTGAAGGTCCCCAATTTATATCCATCTCCCACTGGTGGGAGTTGAATTCTGAATCCGTGGTCCATCAATCAGTGGCCCGGGACAATTATAGACCTATGATGTATCTGCCCTCCTGGGTCAAGGGCTAGGGTCCACACCAGAGTGGACCGTGATCACGGTGTAGATTCACTGGACTTCATCATCCCTACCACAATACGTAGCACTATCATTTCTGAATGAGGGTCTTGTTTCCCACTGGGGCACTGTAAGACCGGGGCCGGGTTTTGTTCGTCCGTTCACCAGGTCAATTTCCCCCCATTTACCCGAAAAACGGGTTGAAACCTGGTACGGTCGGCGGGAAGGCCACGGTTGATTTCAATACTTCCATTTCGGGAACACAGAAGAAAAAGATTAGATACTTACCCTCATATTACATTCACCCACAGGTACAGACTGCCTTCGCCACAGTAGCGGCCAATCTATGCTGAGAGCCTTCAGTTGAGTAAATCATGCCGAGCCGGCATCGGACCGAAACCCGACCCGGACCGAATGCATTCCGTGATCGCGATCGGGGGCTAATCTTTGACTCCCCTTGTCTAGACCTTCAAGTTGACCAAACTCTTTGCGTTGAAGCGAAGCCGTCGCGTATATAAACCTCCACCCAATTTTTCATAGAATTCAGTTTGTAATGTGGGTCTAGAATATGATGTATATATCGGGAGAGTCGGGTGGTTTGATCTGGTCGGCCATATACTGCCATACATCTTTTTCGGAAGGATTTGAGCATTGGTAAGAGCATTCTGGTGGCCTACGCTGAACAACCTCCCCCCTATCAATGAAGAACGCGGCTCCTAGCATCGTGCGAAGGCAAACCGTGGGAAAATGGGAAGAGGGGTGCCAAGACACTCGGAGGGCACTTAAAATTTGACTCCATTGATTTTTCCGACACAAACATAATAGGGTACCTCTAGGAAAAGAAGGGAGCAAGGCGTCTGTTCGGCATGCCGCCGTTCCGGTTAAGATCCGCAGATAGTAATCGGCCGATGACTCTTGCTACATGTGCGAAGGTGGGGATGGGAGCCATACTTAAAGAAAAGCTCGTAGTCTTGGCAACGAGAGGTGCAAGGAAGCTCCGGATACCTCATGCCAGGGCATCCGGAATCCCCTGAACGGAGTCGAACTCGTGTCGAACAACCTTGTGCATCTCCCAAATCATCCTAACAGTCGAAGCTTGGAACGGATTGCGACAACAGTTTTGCACCAGCAATGTATCGGCTTGCCATATTTCTCACCGTCGCCGGGGTTTTGATATAGGCACATCGGGCGCCGGAGCGGAGAACCGATAAAATACTTGGCGCTTATCATCTTTTCCGGTATTCCAAGTTGGGAATTCCAACGGCACGACGAAACCTCAGTCCCCAGCTAAAAATGTCCCATCTCCAGCGCATTTAAGCCTGAGCTCTGGGGCGATGCTTTACTTTTTTTGTGTCGATAGACGATCTTTGAACGTGCACGGGCCCCTCCACCGAATTCCCATTATGCAGCTCACACCCATCCTCATCGGCTTCCTCGCCGCCCTCTCCAACACAACCTCGGCCACGCAGACCTTCGCCAACCAGGGTACTGCCCCGGCAGGCTGGGATTTTGTTCTCGAGGAGAACCGGGGGACAGTGGAGCAGGTGACTAACATCGTCTACGGCGGCAGTGGCACCGCGATCAAGGCGACCCAGACATACACCCCCGGCTACACCGGCCGATATCACTCCGAGGTGCACCACTTCCAGGGGTACCACCGCCGCGAGCAGGGCTTCTACGGCTTCGCGTTCAGGCTGCAGGACGACTGGCAGTTCTCGCCGGCGCAGTCGTACAACCTGGGGCAGTTCATCGCCGACTTCACAGACACGGGCTGCGACGACTGGATGCCGTCGAGCATGGTGTGGATCGTCGGCAGCCAACTGGCCACCCGCGTGCGCACGGGCACCGTCTGCAACCAGGGGACCACGCAGTTCTTGAACCTCGCCACCGTGTCTGCGGGTACTTGGCACAAGGTGGAGATCCAGGCTAGCTGGCAGAACGATGACACCGGGTTCTACAAGCTTTGGTTCGATGGGGTGAAGGTACTGGAGAAGTTCAACATTGCGACGACCATCGACGATACCCGCGAGTTCCAGTTCCACGTTGGGCTGTATGCGAATGGGTGGCATGATGACGGGGGCATGAAGGGGACACAGCCGTTTAGGCAGGTGTGGTACGACCAGCTTGCGACAGGGACGACGTTTGCCGACGCTGATCCGGATCAGTGGTCTTAGGGTTTTTTTGGAAGGGTTTTTCTTGTGTTTTTCATTTGTGGATTGATCATTGCACTATTATGTTTTAGATTTGCGGGTTTCGATTTTGGATATTACACGGAGTTAGTCTCCTATCACATGTAGCCACGAATAGAAATCTGCGGGACAAGGCGAAGAAATACAGGCAGCGGGGGACGTAAAAGAGATAAATTAAAACTTGAAGTAAGTAACCGGCGGCAACTTTTATTTAGCGGTCCATCAAAGTCAGCGATGATTACGCCTCGTGTCCCCCCTCCCCAGGTTGACATGGATACCTTTCAACCTTCGCGCTGGCACACATTAAAGTGCTCCCGTCGGATGGCGGGACGCCGGTTGCTCTCCAACTTGAAATTCCCATAATCACGGCATCGCATGCTTCTATCCCCCTGCGCTGTGAGACCTCTTCCACGTACCTCGCCATTTTCTCTGTCTTCCCGATGCCCGAGTGCCGCCTCGTCAGGTTGGCGGGGCAAACGTTGTCGTGAGAACCGTGTCTCGGTGTCTATGCGCTTCCAATTCAATTTCCAAGAGAAGGCTGCGCATAATTTATCTCTCACGTATACCGCCCCATCCTCCGGCTCTCTGAATTCGAGTCACACCCCTATATTGCACCGCGCTACTCTCGACTGGTGCACGACTCGGGAGTCGGATTTTTGGAATGGCGTCCGATGTGCGCCTGCGATCCTTTTTGATATTGCGAATCGGACCTCTGTTGGAGTTTTCGTTGACGGATGACAGTTCCAGTTCTGACCGTACTGGCGTGGTTGGACTGGACCGCTCCTTGCAAAGAGGACAGCAAGCAATCGTATTGAAAATATAATTGATCCCCATCTTCCATATCTCGGTCCACGGCGTGTGTCCTTAAGGTAGGACAACACATAGGCTTCAAATTTGTGGAGTAGATAACATGTTGGAGGACGTTGCCATAATTACCGGTTTGAGTTGTTCGCACGCGGCGCGAAATTTTACCGGAAACCGCCAGCCAGCCATCCACTTCCCCCCTGGAACCCGTAAACCGTGGCCACCTCTTAACGAACGTTGAGGCTCCCCCTAGGATTCTTGGTTAACCCGAGTTCTGGGTGTAAGGTTGTGCCGGCGGCCTGTAGGAGCACCGCCTCACCCTCGGCTTCCGCGCGGTATAGAGCCTAGTAAGCGATGCACGCTTCAGCTGAATGAATTATCACAACGCACGGTAAACAAAATTGGGATCTTCCTGTCGACGAGAACCTTCAAAGTTGCGGACCAGCTTTTTTGCGACGTCTGCGCAGCCCCAGAATTGAAGGCGACGCAGACATCGGGCCACTTAGACGGTTTGCCTTTGGTTCTCACGTAATCGTGTAGAACGGATTCAGCCCTTGAAAAAAGTCCGGAACACCACAGGGAGGAGACGTACTCGACGGAAAACTCGTAGACACATTTACGACAACACGCATCTGTGTTCTCCATTATCAGGCACCCATTGCCGACGAAGAACGATCGCCGATCGATAGAGTTGAGCAGGTACGTGGGCGTGGTGCCTTTAGGTATATTCTGCCGCATTCTAAACTACCCGCAAGTTACTCCAGCATCGTTCAATTCTGAACAGCTGGAGTTTAATGCAAAAATGAGTCGAGAATTGAAGTCTCCTCTCCCTGATACATCACCTCAAAGGTCCTACACCCGTGATATAACCCTAGAGGAGATTGAGGCTATGAAGCGGCATATAAAGGCCCATGGCATTGATACCTCAATGGGTGTTTACGGCTTCTCATATAAAGACTGTATGGCCATTCCGAATGAAAAGCTCTTGGAATTCTTCCTTTACTGTCTCAAACACCAGGAAATGCCTCAATATTGGTTAACGTCGCTCTTGATTGGAATTCTGAAACAGGACAAAGGTGCTACGGATCCCTCCAGTTACCGTCTCATCGCGCTCGACTGCTGCATGTTGAAAATGCTCACTCTAATCATTGATCGACGAATTCGGGAAGGCGCGGTGGATCTGGGTTTGATTCCTGTAACCCAGAATGGGTTTCAAGACCATCTACGGACCAACGACAATGTTTTTGTGCTGCTTTGCCTGATTGACAAGGCAGACTCGCTCGGGAAACCACTTTATGTTGCATATCTGGACCTCAAGAATGCATTTCCAGGAACGGATCGGTCTACGTTGTGGGTTAAACTTGCAACCATGGGAATTTCAGGCCCAATGATCGAATGGCTCAAGAAGCTGTATGAGCGTATACGCTATCTTGTTCGGCTCGACGGTCGCTTCGCCCCCGCCTTTCGGTCCTTGCTAGGGATTCTGACCGGAGATCCCGGGTTACCTCACCTCTGGAACCTTTTCATGTCCGATTTTATTTTGGCTTGGCACCCCGAGGATATTGAGTTGAATAGAGTCCCAATCACCGATGTTGAACACGCAGAGGATATCCTGACCGCATCGGGGGCGCCGTCCGGCTTACAAAGTCATTTGAACAGTGCTCAATGTTGGTGCAATAATAACGGTTGCGAAACGTCCATCCCGAAGTGCCTATACCAGTGGCCCGAAGCAGAAGACGAGCCCAACGTTCTATCTGGGGGGCAATCCAATTTCTCAAGTGGACAAAGCTTGCTACCTCGGAGTCTGGTTGGAAACTGGTTCAAAGTTCATGTGGAGGGAACAATACAAAGTTGAGGCGGGCAAGGCCACCACAGTGGCCAATGTTTTACTCGGACTCGACCGCTTCGTTGGCAGCATACCAGCTTGGGACGCGCGAACACTGTACATGGCCCGTGTGTACCCCTATCTTACCGCGGGCTGTGATGTTTGCCTCGATGTAAACGCAAAAAGTCTAGCTTTGTTAACGTGTTTAAGTGAAATTCTTGCGTCGCATACTTGGCGTTGGCCGCCGCAGTCTGAAGGTGGTTCTTTTTTCGGAAACCGGCTTATGGCCAATCAAGTACAGACACGTTTATCTCGCCCTGAAGTATCTGTGCTACCTTCTCCAATTGGACGAGACGAGACCGGCATCGAACGCTCTGCAGGAATCATTTCTTTGGTTCGGAACCAGCGATTGTTCTGGATAAATGACCTTCGTATTGTCTTGTCCCGCCTTTATGTGCCGGTTGCACTCAACATTGGTGGGGATTTAGATGTGCCGGCTGTCGAGGCGGCCATGAAATGTGTTGAGAAGTCTATGGAGGCGTGGATTGACGATGAGATAGAATCTTCCTCCAGAGTCAGGGATCTTCTTGTGGATCGACTGGAGATGGACTCGGAGACGAAGAAACTGGTGAAGAAGTCCCTGGATTTCCGCCATTATTTGCACCTGGCATCCCCTGCCCACCGCATTGCTTTGACCAAGATGGTCCTTTCCAGTCACAGCCTGGCCATTGAACGACGCCGTTGGACAGAACGCGGAAAGAAAATCGTACCACAGCGATGGAGACTATGCAGATTTTGTTTCAACCATGTGGAAGACCCCGCCCACGCGATGTTTGTTTGCAAAAACCCAGAACTATTGCCCATACGAAAGATGTTCTTAGACGCTGTCGCCGGCTTGCTGCCAGGTGTCGTGGACCAGTACACAGATGCCCTTCAGACTTTCAAAGGCCTGCTTGCTCAGCGCGAGGTTACACCGTTGCTTGGGAAGTTGGCGCACGATGTTCTGAAAATATTCAAGGCGAGCCCGATGCTTTGTGTGGTTGAACCAATGATAGCCCCCTGACCGACCTTCTTAATCCCTGTTATGGACGAGATCTGCTCTTTCTTTATTTTTTTATTTTTTATTTTAGGTCGTCTAGTGCATGCATTCTGCAAAGGGAAAAACATTCACCAGCTTGCTGTGACTGGTGGACACTGGGGACTTTTACCTGGGAGGAGAGAACTCCTCCCGTACATCGACTTCTTTGAGCTGGTGGTCAGGTCCTACAGGGTTTTAACCAGAGGTCCCGCCATTATTGCGGCCAGCCAGTACACAGTAAGCGAAGTGTTTGATCGACCCCCTGGAATGGTGTGTGCTGCGTTGGCATCTTGTAGCTACATGTCAGAATAAACACTCTTACATTACTACTTGTTTGTCTTTGGTAAACTCATTGTTCAGACATTTGGACCACGCGAGTATAATAACCCCCCCCCCCCCCCCCCCAATTGCGTGTCAGGGGGGGCCCCCCTGACACGCAATTTCCCACAGAATCATGGTCTATCGCCTCATCCTTGGGGCTATGAGGTGCGTGTTCCTTCTCGGATTTCTTTTCCCGGCGTATCCTGTAGTCTGCGCGGCTTGGTATGGCGAGTGATGCGGGGTTTCCGTAACAATTGCAGATCTGGTGATTACAACAGTGGTGGATATAAGTCTTGTTGCAGGGAATGAAGGGGCAGCGATGCGGCTAGAGCTATTGGCCAAAAAAAAAAGGTTTCGATATCCTAGTAGTCGGGTTTAAATGTTGCAGGGATTCCGAAATGTTTATGGAACCATAATGCATTCAAATCAAACTACACTGCAATAAGTACGCATGGGGGCCCCCATAAGGAGGACCACGTCTCTGATGCGAGTCGAATGTAGTCGTAACGGGGATGTCGAAACATGGAAGACACAGCAGAAGATGAAAACGTTAGTAATGCGAAGAAATAATAATCATTTGAGCACGCACACTTTATAAAGTCCCCCCGAATCGAGGTCCACGGCCACCCGAATTAAGGTCTACACACATCCACCCGAATTGAAATCCCAGGGCCAGGGAGACTTGACATTACTTTCAAGGAAAAAAATAAGGTGCTTGAGGTTTAGAGGGCCAGATTGAGATATCACGCGCGACAAGGCTTGAGATTGATGCAGTTGCGCGCAAGGCCCTGGCTTCAGTAAAGGGGCCGGCCGACTTGAGTAAAGCGGAAGTCCGACTTGGGTGGTGGAAAACTTGAATGCTTGAAGCTTCGGGCGTGATGAGCAAGTCTTGAGAGCTATCCACCGACGCAGTGGTGTAAGGGAAAGAGCGAAAATGGCGCAGAAGGGGAGGCATGGAGTCCAGCAGGGTTTGACCGGTACTTTGAGGTCTGGGAATGGAGTATGCTGGACTATAGGAGCGAGGGATGAGCGCGAACGAGGGGAGGGGAGATTCACAAAAAGGGAACGAAGTGAGTTGTTTGTGCTCTACCAACCGAGAATGTCGCCAAAACATCAGGTGACTTGCACATCAAACCTCGTCATTTATGCTGACACCGTGGCAAATCCCGGTAAATCCCGTCCTTCGTATTCTCTCAGCTGCAAAGAATCCATTGGATATACAAATACAGTGTGCACTAGAACATTTCTTTCCCACCCGCCGACGCTAAATGCTCTACAGACCAACTAATTACAGACGCACTAACTTTCGCTGTGAGCTGAGATCGAGGTCCACCTTCAGTTTTTGCAGTTGAGTGGAACATAATCTCCCGGCTCAAATTGGTGCCTCTCCAGACCTGCAAAACAACCCCTTTTTGTGCCCCGCCGCTCGCCGGCCTACATGGGGGAAAGGAAGAGAAAGGGCGCCACGACATCAACTAGCACGTGTCTTGATCACGGATTGATGACGGAATCTGACACGTGCGGCCGGAGTTTCAACGACTTGGGACAATTTTGTCGCTAAACGGTAATCTTGAGCAACACAAGTCTAAGGACCTCTATCACCAGAATTCGCAAGTTCCGTGTGGATTGAGCTCGCGAGAACCTCTTGAGCTCTTCTAATCATCATTCTTCGGGAACTCGGCTATCTGCCGCTACCGATCGGGTGCGCAGCGGCTCCTGCGGGCAACTGATCCGTGCCTGTTCGGCTACTGGTGCTACCAACGGCTACTGTGCTTACTCAAACGACTACCAGGACTACGAGCTGCTGATATCCTTGGCCTGCAGCTACTGAACAAAACACTGTTTGCTGATGTTGCCTCCCAACAAAACTATGGTGGACAGCATGTTTCGTCAGGCAACACAACCATCCGATGAGCGGTATTCGCGGGATGGAAAGGCCTTGGTCTAGTGCTGGCCAAAAATACAATACGAAAAATTAAATTTTGAATATATTCAAATATGGGTGGATACGATACGGCCTCAGACCCTTCCACTGAATATGAATACAACAGAATATGAATACGATATGATATGAATATAGTACGGTACGGTGATCAGCATATCCAAATATATTTGAATACTCTGCCGTCGGAAAGTTCGGCCATCACAGAGCATTCTGGCGTCGGAAATTGTACCGGATCAGCGGATCAGTGCTACTGCAGAGCGAAGATCCATCAAACTTCAGTCCAGAATTTTCTTCAACTGCTCCTTAGGTCACTATGGCTTCACTCAGTGGGGAATTTAAAGCCTTGCTGACTGCAACTGTCAATACCGGTAGGCTTTCTCTGGAGCTCTGACATTGCCGACCATTGCCTAGAGGCTCAGAATACCGGTATTGCCGTAGACAATGATAGCACAGACAAAATTGAGGTTTGTCATAAATTATGCTGCACTTGATTCTATTTCCATGACTGCTTTTGAAGGGGGGAACATCAGACATCTCCATTGAGCGTCTTTTCTCGGGTTTACAACACACTTTATCTGTGATGCGGTCACCCATAACTGCGCAGAGGGCTTCAGCGGATATTGCCATAAAGGAATGGTTGAAGTCGGGGCTTGCGGAGGAGTAAAATACATGGACTTTGTGAAAATTTGGCAGGCCCAGAATATATTCAGATATATTCATATCATATTCATATTCAAGGGCCAAAATATGAATACGATACACTAAGGATACGATACGGGGTCTGAGGGATGAATATGATACAGATATGAATACGATACGCCATTTGGCGTATCGTATCCGTATCTGGCCAGCACTACCTTGGTCTGGACCCTCAAATCACTAACAGACGACCTCGAGCTGGAGCCCTTCATTGATACTATTCCAGATGTATTGTGGAGCACATCTGAGAGGCGCCGGCAATATGACGGGCAGATTCACCGTTTGATCAATGATTCGGGCTCCCGTCTACTCATGCGGATTCAGAGCTTTGGGCAGGGTTGCTTCAGCGATATCATACCTATCGAGGTGGCAAAACGTCGCAAAATTTCCTATTACAAGCTGATATGGGCACTTGGCAGTCTGTCAACCCCAGAAAAGCCCATCCAAATGCAGCTGCCGTCAGTTATTGACCCAGAGGTCTTTTCATACTACATCTCAGCCGACGGTGTACGGGCTTGGGCCACGTTATGTGCATCCAAGGACCTCCGCGACAGTGCTTTGAAACATCTCAGGGTAATGTCCGAGAGTGTTGCCGCAAACGACCACTGGACCTTTGGACCATTGCATGAATTGGCCAAAACATACAATTTCGGTGTTGACTGGAGAACATTTCAGAGTTCTGACATCCCCGCTGAAGTACTCAGTTCGGCAGTGAACAACTCAATTGACATAATAACGTACCGGCCACTGCAGATACCACTGAATTACCTTGAAGATATCCATACATTGGAAAAGATCCCATATCGGTTCTGGGCCACGCAAGCGCTCCTGTCGCCTCCACCTGGCCATATTTCTGGGCACACTCTCGCTGCGGTGCAGGCCCTGTTGGATAAAGTTGTCTATGACAACTTAGAACGTTTCAGTAACACCGCAGCTGACCTTTGGGCAGATGAGCCGTTTCACACGGTAGTCTCCTACTGGAACCCGCAGGCATCGGACGGCACTCTACCCTGGGCGGTGGTAGACTATCTCACAATTCGCAAATATGAAGGCGCAATTCAAAAGGCCATCCACTCTATCACATTCAATGCTTGGACACGACTCCCAGAGACAATTCTTAACGGATGTGCGGATACCCCCTGGCAATTCACTAATTTGTATCCCACTGGCCGCGAGGATTCCTTGACTACACCTGTGATGGTCGCGTGGCTGCTGTGTGTGTACGGACCCTCGAAAATACCTCTCTCAACTTAGAGGGCAATCCTTGCAGCCGTTTTGCAAACAGAACACCAATACTTCACCCCCTCTGTTATTGCAGTGGCGAAGAGGGCCGTTGTAAAATCACTAGAACACGAACTCGAGAGCCTCACCGGGGAGGATCTGTAGGGCTCCGGGCTGTCGCCGTCACTGACGGGAACGGGTCCCGTCACGACGGGTACCGACCCGTCCGTCGGGGCAGGAGAACTTACTTTCTGACGGACGGGTACGGGACGTGTCTACCCGTTGACGGGTGGCCCGGCAACGGCCGTTGACGGGGTGACGGGTGAACGGGTCGGTGTTTAAAATCTCCATGGATTCGCGCTTGATTCGCGCCAAGGAGTCGAAATCAATCATCATTCACACTGTCTGCGCCCCACGTATCGCCCGAAATAGCCCGAATGCGCAATACGGATTAGGTTCTCAGAGTCACGACGGCACAACTTGAATATGTGAGCTGGTCATGACTCTTGAGCACTGCACCTTTCAAAATTTTAGAAGGAGAGCTTGAGGGGGGACTCTTTCTTAGTTGTAGTCACGGAAAGAGGTGGAGACTTGTCCAGGGTCGGTAATGTACGAAGCAACACAATATATATATACTTACGTGCACACCCACTATTTAACGAGGCCACTCAATTTCTTACCACTCAATTTCTTAGTTGAAATCACGGAAAGAGGTGGAGACTTGACGGGGGTCGGTAATGTAGAAAATCCAGGGTCGGTAATGTTCAGATTTCAGCAACATAATATATATACTTCTGTGCACACCCACTATTTAACGAGGCCACTCAAGTCGTCGAATGCTCACCGAGATTTACGATGTCGCAAACTCTTGCTCATCACCAGCACCGGCCCCCGGGAAAACTTTTGCCAGGTGAGCTGCGTTCTCCACTACGCCAACATTCAGCCGACGCCGGCCCCCGAAACACCAGTGGATCAGCCCGGCTCACCGATAAAATTCAACTTATTTGCCCGGTACGGAGGGTCAGCGACGTCTACCACAGCCTCCCAGGACGAGCTCGCGGACTACTTTCGACTTACCAGTATCCCAGAGTCGTTTGAGGACGCAGATCCGCTCCAGTGGTGGTACACTCGACGTCACAAATTGCCCAATCTGTATTTGCTGGCGCGCGACATTTTGTGCACCCCAGGTAATGAGTTTAACACTCTTTCCCGAAAACAGAATCACTGCGTTTAAGTCGAACCTAGACAGGGTGGGTCCAGGTCAGTCGACGACACCTCGGCAGACCTAGTTAGAAGTCAGAAGGACGTTACCTCGAATCAATTGAGCCAATATGTGCATATGTAACGTTGACTGAGCTAGTTTCCGGTCGGCCGAGCCCGGCACGTTCGCGTTCTGCCGAGGTTTGGCTATGTTGCCTTGGACGGCCTGGGCTGATCATCACCGATCATGGCGGAAAACACGTCGGCAAACTTCGCTCCTTAGCTCCGTCAACGCGTCCTGCAAGTCCCATTCTCTCTGCTCTTATGGATTCCACCTCTACATCTGTGAGTTTTGGCAATGTGGTATCCTTGTGAATTTAGCTCAAGCATTCTCAGAAATCTAAGGGCTCGAGCCGTAAAGGAAAAGACGTACAATGCAAATGCAGTCAATGCCCCCCGAATGCCCTCCCAATTCCTCGTAGCACCTCGAAGGCACATATGGATCGCGACCGAGCAGCCCGCCTTCGTACTGGTCTCCCCACCGGCCCCACTGTGTCGGCTGGTACCTTTATGTCGGCGCATGCGGATGCCGCGCTCGACGTCGAGATGACTGAAGTATCCCACCAATCCATTTCAGAAGACGCAGAAATGCCTCCACGTCTGTCTGCATCGAGCTCTACCCATCCTTCCGATGTACTGGGAGTTACTGCACCTGCTTCATTGACGCCTGCAAACACTGCCGCCAATTCTTTGCCTCCGACTCCTGCAGACGCACCCCCACCTCTGCGTGCCCGTGATACATTGGCTGAAGAATCGCCTTTTTGGTTCTGGCAGTTGATTTTACTCACAACGTCTTGGCTGCACCTTCACTTTCACACTCCTCACGCCGCATGCAATCTGCTGTTACGTGTTTTGCGTAGCATTTTCCTCTGTCTGGGTCTGGTTTCACCGCAAGATAAAGTTCCAGTAACACTTACGACAACATTCAAGCGGCTCGGCCTCAATGAAAATTTTGAGGTCTGCGCTGTTTGTCCACAGTGTCGTCGGACCTATCCTCAAGGATCCGCCGACCTCATGTGTTCGCACTGCCAGATTCCACTATTCAACACACCGCCGGTTTCGGCCTTTGCTGCAGTTCCTTTACTGACCTCTTCCCGTCCAAAACCCACTCCGAAACCAAAGCCAGTACTTCAATCACCATATCTCTCGCTTTCGACTCAAATAGTTGAATTTCTGAATCGAGAAGGCAACGAAAGTGCTTGTGAATCATATCTCACGCGTACCCCTGTCCCGGGAAAGCTAGTGGACATTCAGGATGGTGCAATATGTCAAACGTTGAAGGGGCCGGATGGTCGAAAGTTTTTTGATACGGCTCCGGATCGTCCAAACCCGGAGGAACTCCGTATTGGCCTTTGCTTTGGCGAAGATGGGTAAGCGCAGTGTTGAATCAAAATTTCATATTGCTGACTTGCCCCAGTTTCTCGTTTACTCGCACGCACGATGCCGCAACTCACACCACCGGTGCTGCTTCATTCTGCGTTACTGGTTTACCCAATCATCTAAGGTGCGACATTTGCCCTTCCAATTTGCTCTGGCATTTACTGGTGGGCTAGATATCGTCCTCGGAACCTCTTATTAACCAAGCTATCTCCTGGGCCTCATGAGGAGACCGCAGACGAATTTCAGCGCTCAATGGCGGCCGTTGTTAACGAGTTGATAAAGTTGTACGATGACGGGATTCTCGTTCAAACCCCAAAGTTTCCGGACGGTATGTCGCGCAACAAATCCCTTGCTCCATGGGCCTGAAAAGTGAGCAGGACGCCGAGTACGGGTTATTTTAGTCGCAGTTTGCTGTGATCATCCCGCCATGTGTAAGGCTGGTGGGTTTGCCGACCACAAATCGAACAACTGGCCATGCACCTGCTGCGAAATCTCCCACGAAGATATCCAGACCCCTGCCGGCTTGAAGGTCGACGGTAAGTTTGTAATTTATCCCTGCGACGTGAATTGTTTATCCATCCTCGCAGCCTTTCCTGCACGCGATGGCCAACAACATCGGGAGGAGGCTGCGGAGTATGCCAAGATCTCCGAGGATGACAAGAAGGCCCGCGACGAGTTTGCGCGTAAATACGGCAGTCGCTATTTCGAACTCTCACGACTCTCCTACTTCGATCCTGTGCGTCAAATAATTATTGATCCTATGCACTGTATATTTCTTGGTAAGTACAGTGATTGTAAATCTCCGGCATGCGAGTGAAACGTTCACAGGAGTTATGAAAACACAATGGCTCGACGCCTGGATCAGAGATCCCCCGGTCCTGCGCAAAAACACCGAGAAGAAGGAGCGAGAGCTTCAGCAAGTTCAGGACTATTTAAAGACGGTGAGTCCCTTTACTCTTTTCCACACGAAGACTTATACTGATTTCCTCCTCAGCTAGAGATGCCCTCTTGGGTCGCGAGACTCCCAAAGAAAGTTGGACTCGCGGCAGGCGGTAATTTGGCATCGGATGAGTGGAAGGGAATGTTATTGATAGTTTGCCCTCTTATTGCAAGTCTTTCTCTTTCTTTGGCCTTCACCTCTTTACATTTCGACAGTTACCCCATATCTGGGCCGAATGGCAGCCCGTCGCAACTGCTGATCACGAAAAAGCGAACAAATCTTGGAAGAAAAAAGAAACTGCGCGAATCAACCGCATCGCAGCCGGGACCGAGACCGCCGCCGACCGTAAAGGCCCCGCGGCTCAACCTAAGCCGATTCGCATGCTCGAAGATGACCCCGATCTCCTAATGAAGTTCGCTGCATGCTGCAAAATTATACTGGGGCGGACCATCGATGTACAGTCCCTTCCGCGCGCGCAACAATTATTGGAGGACTATCTTGCCGGATTTCTCAAGGTTTCTTTCTTGTTCTTATTGTGTTGCCCTTTATTCATCTCAATAACAGAATCACCCCGATCTTGTCAAGCCCAACTTTCATTATATAACACATATATTCCGCATCATCAGGGACTTTGGTCCAGTCTACGGCTTTTGGACTTTCCTCTTCGAACGTTTGAACAAGTTATTGAAGAGTTACGACACAAATAATCACGGGGACGGTGAGTTGGAGGTGACCTTTTTCCGGGAGTTTCATCGCGATGCAAATTTGCGAGAGGTGGTATGTTCTCTCACCTTTTGTTTTTACTCCTCGCTCTGCTAAGCCTCGAGCAGTTACATAAACTCGCAAAGAAGGAGGGTGAAGAGGGACTGACGGCGGGCGAGCAGTGTGTGGCAGAAAATGCACGCATGATGCTCGGGTCCGACAACGATGATCGTGGAACCGTTGCGTCTCTCGCACGTGAAGTAGAGGATTTATCTGCCGACCGTATGCATTTCTCTTGTTCCAGTCCGTCGTAGACTTATTATTGTTTCAGTTGGCATCAATTTCTCGATGGGCATCTCCGTGGTCAAGCCGCTGCCACTGTCCATGCAGGAGGACATCTTGGAATACTATAACACAACCTACCCCGCGACTCAAATTATTGCACGAGCTGCTCCGGCCACCGTCAACTCTACATTCTTGCACGGATCCGTCAACGCACACAGCCACTTCATCCTCAACGGCCGCCGCATAACTAGCTCCACATCTTTAACCGACGCTTCGAGTGCGTTAGTTCAAATGGACGCTGGTGGTGAACGACACGTTGGCCAAATATTTAATATTTTGACGCATCACCAACCTGGACTGGACCGACCACATCAACTTTTGGATGTGAGGTGGATGCGCCGCGCGGCAACAATCGACATGTCGGCATGGGACCCATAGTAAGCAATAAATGCCCAATCTCGGTGTCGGAATTAATACATCTACAATTGGCAGTCCCGAACTTGAGATCTTTTCGTGGGAACATGAAAAATTCCTCCGTCGAAACGAATTGGGCCCACGGCGCATTGTACCGATCAGTGCTGTCATTTCGCAAGCATGCCGACTTACCATCGACTGTAAAGAGCAAATCATTGACGATGATTTTGACTCTGAAGATGAGGAGGCCGAAACGTCGCCTGGTGGGACCCACAAGGTCTGGTTCACCGCGGGATTGTCAAGGGTATGTCTTCAAGTTGAATTTTTGCTGGTTGACACACTATCTACCCAACAGGACGTCGCCGTGGTTTAATTTATTCGTGAATTGCAATCTATTAATTCCTAGCATGTCCCTGATGTATAAAATACAATGCAACGGTCGATACATCCAAGTAAAGCAATAGTGAAAACGGTCATAGAGAATAGCAGCAAAATCAATGTTCGACATCCGCCGTATACCCCGAATCCTCTCCAAATCCCTCTGGATTCTTGGTGTAAAGCGAAATCTCCTCCTTGAGATCTGGATGTCCGACGACTTGTACATCATACCACTCCCGTGAAAGCATGAAGGGCCACAATTTGCGAGTCGGCGGGCGGTCGTGGGTGTTGCCGAGACTGGCACGAAGGACGGCGCGGTTGGCTTTTTTTTTGCGCCCACTTTTGGCTTTGGATAGCTTAGAAAGGCGGTCCAGTTCGTCCTTCACGTCGGCAGCCTGTGGAAACCGTTAGAAAAATGATTGCATGACACCCCCGACAATACCTCTACAGATTGAAAACCGGGCCTCACAACTTCCCATACTTCGGTATCCTTCTGGGCATGCGAAAGGCCGGTAACGCGCCGCAGCTGCCGACGATGTTCCGCTTTCTTTTGGTCGTCGTCGGTGTCTGGTGCCGAAATTTCATCCGACATCCATTCAGTCTCGAGGATGCATGCCGGGTCTTTGTTGTGCTGATTCTTGTACTCATTCACCGCTTTGAGGCGTTTTTGTTTCAGCTGCACGCGGTTGTCAGTGGTCTGCGCATACTCGGGGTAATCGGACGATGCTCTAACTTCTTTCTTTCTCATCCCCTGACGATCCCTCGACGCCTGTCGTTCCTGCATCGCACGGACATCTGGATCATGCTCACCACGATACTTTTTCTTCCAGCTGCGGAACGTGTTCTTGCCGAAGTGAACAAGGTCGGAATTGGTGAAGGCGACGGTGGTGTGGGGAAGTGAGAATGTTGATGCTGTAGGATCCTGTAGAAATGTTATAAAAACTGCTGCATCCCGGTGGAAAATATATTGACATTTTGTTCTTTAAAGATCAAGTCGGCGGCGCGAGTAATAACAGCCATATTAGCGGGCAAATCGACGTTAGACTCGAAGTCGAATGAAAGAGTTGATGATGCAGATGTGGATGCAGTGGGAGTGTCGCGTTCACCGTCGGAATCGGAACCACAGTCAGAGGTTTCATTGGTGCCGGTCAGAGTTCTTAATTCAACTTTAATCTTGCGCTGCAATGGATAATTAAGATCCTTGGATCCAGACAGGGTACTGTAGACGCACCATCAAGACCTTTCGAACCTCAATTTGCTCCACCGACAGGTTCTTGTTCTCCTTCAAGATATACGGATTCTTTTTGCTCTTTTTCGAAGGCTTTTGGTCGTCGTCTTCATTGCTGCGCTTCTGGGCCACGGAAGCCTTCAGTTCGCGTAAGTCATTTTCTACAGCACTCAGGCGTTCGTTGGGGGTAGGGACAGGAACAGGAAGCAGGCTTGGGTCAATAACAGGAGACGTGAGGACAGGATTCAAGGAGATCGGCGCGTGCGGTATCGGAGCGGCCATGTGGAGCTGGAACTGCTGGAACGCGAAGGCATACTGTTGGGGAGTAAGATGGATAGTTGGTGGGTCATTTGGGCTGGATGTTGTAGGAGGCAAGCCATTCATGGTGGTAGAAGTCAAGAAAGCGCGTCGCGTTGTTTGCTGCTGTATGACGCTGACATGTGCCAAGGTCGGATCAAATCGTCTCGGCAGACCTCGGCACACCGGTTGGCCGAGAACTTCTTGCAGAGGTCGTTCCAACATCGGTCAAGGTAGTGGCGGCGGACCTCGGACAACATACACAAGCCATTCTAGGCCAAAGGTGTGACTAGGTACCCACAAACTATCTACGCAGACCTCGGCAGGGTCCGCTAGATTGGGCGTAAACGCGGTGAATCCTTATCAATCACCTCAGGCTCTGCGGTCGCGGTTGAACGAGTTTTCTCAGGGGGGCGCGATACAATTGGGCTTCGTCGTGCCAGTTTGAAAGCTGAGACCATTGAAATGCTAATGTTTGTTAAGGCCCGTTTGTGGCTATCTCGGGAGCAGGCGAAGAAACTTGAACAGCAGCTCACAGAGTCTTTATAGTTAGTTAACTTTACTACTACAACAATAATAGCAATAAAATAATTGAATGGACTTGAAACGCAATTGAAAGTTAAAAATTCTACCCGTCGACGGCCGTAACGGGTCTGACGGCCGGGTCCCGTCGGGGGTCGAAAAGTTTTTTTCAGCCTTCCCTGGACTCCCCCCCCCCCCCCCCCCCCGCCCTTGCCATATCGGGAAGGTGTCTCCCACCCCTGGCGCCGGGCCGCTTCCTCCGGACTTTCTGCCGCCTACTAAGCCAACTACTGCCGCTTGGTTTTTGATACCTGGGATGCATCTTATCCTTCCTGAACCTATCTAAGCTGCTACAAAGACTTCAATTAGACCTGCAGAATTTTTTTGAACCTGCTCTAGCACTGCCGACCAAGTACTTTTGACCGCCGGCCAAGCCCTTTTGATTGAAATTATCATTTTGGCACCTTCTGAGGGGAGTTGGAAGCAAAATGGAGGTTTCCCACTCATTGGGGGCCCTCATATAGCTCTACTAACATTTTTACGCCCTCCCAAAACTTATAGTACAAAGTTTTTTTCGGCCCTCTCCAGACCCCCCTCCCCCTCCCCCCATCCGAAATTTTAATCCCGACGTCCCTTTGCCCTAAGGATCTGGTTTCATGACTCAACACACCTATTTTCCCTACACAACTGTTCACCCCCGTGGAGGGGCTTATCCAGGATGAGACCGAGATAAGGGTGTGTCTAAACCGCAGGTATACAGAGTGGAGGCTGAATATCTTGATCGAGTTTCTGCGGCAATGCTGCTTAACCCCCGCGCTGTTTCAATCAGTGGACACCATGCGGTTTCTAGGATATTTCTTCCCCCTGCCCGGAGTTCATCCAGAGTGCCAGCTTCAATTTTCAACCGCCGTGAAGGAGTTGTTTGCTGCAGGTGATATCACCCTCCTGGGGGCATTTACGGGTAGGGCTCTGGGCCGCCCGTCTGACGGGGACGGCCGTCACCAAAACGGCCGTCAGTGGGAGCGGGACGGGGTTAACCGTCCGTCAACAGGTGAATGTCGACGTCCTGACGGACGGGTCCCGGCCGTCACACCCGTAACGGCCGGCAACGGGTATACAATTTCGATAATATTAATTCCAAGCCTCCATTGGTTCGGCCACTTTGCATAGTCAAACATATCAATAAGACAGTACTCAGGAAGCTAGTTACTTCATTTTTGGGCTGAAAAACGCCAAAAATTGCGGTCCGGCATCTGCCGGACGTCCATATAGAGATTTTGTGTGATTGCCGAGGAATGAAACTCGAAAAAATGAACACTTGAGGTGACATGTGACACCCTATGAATGATACAGTAGTACAGTGCCGAGAGTCGATCGGTGGCAATGCGAAACACGCATCAAGTCACATGGGCGGCGCAACCCGTCGACCCGTCGACGGGCGGAGACGGGCCACCCGTCAACGGGTTTACCCCGTCAGGCACCCGGCCGTCTGGAACTAGCGGGTCCCGTCCCGTCCGGCCGGCCCGTCAACCCGTCACCCCTGACGGGCGGCCCAGAGCCCTATTTACGGGCACCGGGTTTTCGCCGTGGCGTAACGTGGCGTGGCGTGCCGCAGTGGCAGTGCTGGCGTGTCCCGACGTGGCACGGTGAGGCTTTTGTAGATACTTTTTGGGAGTCCCATGTCACTGGGTAGAATGACCGCCAGGGATGACCTCAACTCCTTGGAATGACCACAATGCTCAAATTGGAGCTCATTGGACTTATATTCGTGGTCAGAATTTTAATTCCCACGGTTGAGTATTCACATCTTCTATGTTCATGTCATGTTCGTGTGTGATTGTATCCATGAATATCACTGATATGCGTGCTCTTCGTGTTCTAAATATTGTCATCTGTCTTGATTTCAACCCAACCTGGTCCCGACGCAACAATACTCTCAGCAGGAACATCAATCAGCTGCTTTTCGTGGACCCTTGGGTCCGTGTGTGCAAGCACCGAAGGAGGCTCCCAACATGGGAGGTTCTCATCCAAAACCGGTCCTCGTCTTGAAGGCTGGTCGCTGCAGACAAATTTTGGGCGGAGGATCGGAGGAATCGAACACTGTGAATACGTTGAGCCAATACCTGACAGTATTAGGATCTATCCTAACCACCCTGAGGGTGGTCCATAGGATGGATCCTATGCACTCACCGTATGTGTTTCCGCATAATTCTGGCGCACTACAACAACTTGTCTACTGTGACTATGATAGCTATCCAATCCCATGTCATCCTATCCGAGTCTGTAATATTTCAATGTATAAGTAATATGTGGGACAGTACATTTGCCGATCCTATCCCATCCCATCCCACCCATCCTATCACGCAATCTTGTTTGTGATATCTGTTCCACCGTCACCGAAGCATGAAGTCGAAACCTCGCTCCATGTGGGACACCCAGAATGTTCACGACGCCGGTGCGCCTGTGAATTTTCAAGAGTCGTCTCTGCTCGAGATAAATACAAAGGAGAAAAGGAAAATCGCGGGCACCATGCATCGCGTGGTTCCTTATTCAACTATTAGTTGAACGTGGAAGGATTAGTGTCAATCCTTCCGCAGCGCTGTGTGTCTCCGTCGGTCAGCGCTCAATTGATTTTTCCGATGCTTACTGACTCGTTCTTAATATGCACACCCTCCCAAACGACTAGACACGAGAGTGCATCAACCGAGGGCCAAGGTCACTGGCAGCACTAGCGCGCTCAGTCAAATCATTAAGCTTACCAACATCGAACACCTGATCCCTGAATCCAGAATGCGACTGCAAAGGTGGTTACTTGTGTCGTGATTGCACAATTGCGGGGTCTGAGAATCGAGAAGATGTTCAAAAATACAGGCCTCGTGAATACTACGCAAGCAAGAAATAAATGGGGCGTCAGTGAGGATTGCAGTGATACACGTAGCAAAATCAAAACGGACGTCTAGCGGATAATGTCCATCCAAGGGGCGCTCTGTGATCAAGGAAGGGTCTGGTCTGGGGTGCGGGTATATGTAAACGCGGAAAGAGAAGGAAGTCGGGATAGAATCGAGCTTGAAGTAAATAGAAGCCGAACCTTGTTCACCTTCCCGCGTTCGATCATTCCACTCTTGGCCTCGTTTCATCCGGCCGATGTGCTGCGCAATCATTTTCCATGGCTCCGCTTGCCCATGACGGATTGTAACACCCACTAAAAATAAATATCAGCATGTCGCACTTCCGCGCGGGCCCAAGAATTGCGGCAGTGGGAAGGTTTTCGTATTTTGTGGTCGTGGGCCCCTTAGGTACCTACATGCTGGGACCTGTGAATATTTATGGTACCTTTGTGGGGAGAGTGAGCACGAGGTTCGGCGGGAGACATCTGCATCAGCCTTTGTCCGGGATACAATTTATGAATACCTGGCAACTCGTTGAGTCCTATGAAAAAATATCACCCAGGCTTAGGTACCAGATGAATAGTGGTGAATATAGGTTAATATGAACCAGCACGCCACTGCACGGTGTTGCACGGCACTGCACGGTACTGCACGGTACTGCACGGCACAGGTGCACGGTGGCGTGCACTGCCGTGGCGTACCGTGCACTGCCGTGCCGTGAACCGTGCAAAGACGTGGACTACCGTGTTGGTTCAGTTGTTCTGTCCTGTTGCGAGTTCCTTCTTTGGACTTCTTGTCTGGTGCAACTTGGTATTTAGTCGACAGTCCTTCTACTACGTATTTAAATGTCAACCACAGTTCATTTTTATGTTGTGCGGTCATTGAACCACACATTCAGTCCGGCAGTGCAGTGTTATGCCCTCATTCATTGCACTCTAGTAGCAGGGCAAGGCCGCTGCGATCACGACCACTGCTCTGGATCCTGAGAAAGAGGGAGAATACTTACTTCGAGTAACAAACAAGGAATGTAAAAAATCAAAGAAATATCTGTCACAGATTGGGCGAGGGGTAAGTCCAGGAAGAGAGGTAGAGAAGAAGGAAGGAAATCGTTATGAGCTCTGCACTCTAATTTCACGAGTATCTACAGCCTGAGTGCGGGGTAAATATTGTACAATACTGATGTATACTTTGAGGCCGGCAAATTATTGGTTAATTCATTGAGTGGTGGGAGAGATGCCTTGAGTACAGCTTGGGAGTCTTTGGAGCAGATGAGAGCAAGTTGAACGATGTGTCAGTCTCAAGTTGGGACACGCCAACACTGCCACGGCAGTCACGGCACGGCACGGCGGGACCCGGCTTTTTCCCGGGGCCCGGGCATTTACGGCTCTTATGATCTGGCATCCATATTCTACTCGGGTGCCGAAAGCGATAAAAACTTACAGGTGGTTGGATGACCTCGAGGCTCGGGAGGTCGTGCAGGACACATTGCGAACATACCTACAAAGTGCCAAAGCGGCAACCTTGAAAAGCAAGTTATTGGTGCGGATACAGGAAATCAGCACTGAGCTGGACAAGTCCCACTCTCCAGGCCAGATTGACGCATAGGCGGGCATGACCTAAGGATTCTCAGGTCAGAGGCTTTGTCTCCTGAGGAATTTCTTTGTGAAATAGGAGGGAACTTTCCACGCCTGCATGGAACCTCGTGCATTAAGCAAGGTAAAAGTTGACAAATATTGTTTTGTGTTTAGGGCCGTCAACCGATCCATTTTACAGAATGGTCCAGTTTTGAGGAGAAGGCAACTTCTGACGACCAAAAGATCATTTTACGCCGCAGTGAACCTCGCAGGTTAAGAAGGGTAAGAGTTCACAAATTTGTTTTGCTCTTGCAGCGGTCAGAAACTAGGGGTCTTCAGAGTAGACCTCACTTTTTTACTTATTCACTTATTGACACTTTTCACTTATTCGGCACTTCGGAACTGAATCCGGCAAATTTCGGCACTCAACTGATGTGATATCCAAACCCTCAAGGCATTCGAGAGACACACTGCATATCTTCATCCCCGTAGCGATGCAAAGGCCAGGAATTTATGGCGGTCAGAGTGCCCCTTTAATAAAACAGGGGTACACTTCGTGATTTTGGCCACATTTTGACGGATCAAAAGATGAAAATCAGTTGGAGGAAAACAAACTTCTTGTGTGCATAACCTCTATCTCTTTTTTGCACACCCAAAACTTTGTTTTTGGTTCATTGAACAAAAACTTTTGATCGGTAAAAAAAATCTGAACCTAAGAGAAAAAAAAGTGTTGAGTAGAAAAAAAAACTCAACCATGGTCTTCTTTTCCTCACTGGTTGGGAGATTCAAAATTTTCAGCACAATCTACAGTGAAAAATATTGTTGGGTTTTCAGACATTTTTCAGTGAAAAAAGAGGTGAAAAATTTAGATATTTTTCACCACTTTTTGCCTTTCTTTGAATTTTTCACCTCAAGCTCAAAAAATGGTAAAAATGATTTGAGTTTTTCACCTACTTTTTCAGTGAAAAATGTCTGAAAAACAAACAACATTTTTCACCATAAATTGTGCTGAAAATTTGAATCTCCCAACCAGTGCCTACCGACCAGAAAAGTTTTTGACTGCAACACAAACTTTCAGAGGTAAGTGGCGGTGCTAACCCTAATTTGATCGATTGATCCAGTGTCAATATCCGGCTTGATGCAAGTTGTTCTTTGCTAAGGTTAGTAACATGCCATCTATCCCACAGGACATCATAGGCGACACCCTCCAGATTCTGGTAGACAAACCTGGGTCCCGGATGCCGGTGCAAAGTGTAGCAAACCCCTCCTGTAGACCATCCCCAAGGGAAATGGTTCGGAGGATGTACGACTGTGCGGGATGTTCACATAGATGGCTAACGGCATCCGGGACCCAGATTTGTCTACCAGAAACTGGAGGGTGTCACCTATGATGTCCTGTGGGATAGATGGCATATTACTTACCTTAGCAAAGAACAACTTGTGTCAAGCTGGATATGGACACCGGATCAATCGATCAGATTAGGGTTAGCACCGCCACTTACCTCCGAAAGTTTGTGTTGCAGTCAAAAAAACTTTTCCGGTCGGCAGGAAAAGAAGACCGTGGTTGAGTTTTTTTTTTCTACTCAACACTTTTTTTTTCTCTCTTTGGTTCAGATTTTTTTTATCAACCAATTTTTTTGGTTTAGTGAACCAAAAACAATGTTCTGGGTGTGCAAAAAAAGACAGAGGTCAAGTAGGCAAGGAGTTTGTCTTCCTTCAGTTGAATTTCATCTCTCGGTACATCAAATTGTGGCCAAAATCAGACACTTTACCCCGATTTTATTAAAGGGGCACTCTGACCGCCATAGGAATTTACCTCTGGCACTGTGGGTTTACGCCAGCAATCCCACTGAACGACCAGGATCCCTTCACAACAATTTCACGAGGGTCCTTCTTTTGCCTATCAAGTTTGAGGTCATGGATTAGGTAGGACAAGAAGGGTTGGGCCAAGGAAGGGATAGGTTACAGAGAGGGAGTGGCAACAGACAGAGTTGAAAGACAAAATAACTAGATCATTTGCCGAGTTTTGCCGGGTTGATATCCGAAGTGCCAAATAAGTGAAAAGGTCTCAATAAGTGAATAAGTGAAAAAGTGAGGTCTACTCTGAAGACCCCTAATGGCTATATTCCCAGCTTTGAGATGTTTATACAAAACGTAGAGCTGTGGTTGAGATTTGCGGTGTTGGCCCCAATTGCGAAAGCATAAAGTTTCTTTTGAATTTAGGCAGCACCAGTCGTAGCAAAATCATCAATTATATATCACAGAAAACAACCGAGTTGGCGAGTATAATGTGAAGCAACTTCATTCATCGCGACTTTGACAGATCACTTGTGATCGCTTGTACGTGCTCGTACAAGCGAGAAAAGTGGCCAAGCCGACAAGCCCACAAGTCATGTCGAATTTCCCACAAGTTTGGAAAATAAAAAATATTTTGAGTACCCTCAATGCATTCCTGGCATCGTTTCCGTGGTTTTATTTTTTAATCACAAGTTCCAAAAGGCCGCAAGTGCACAAGTAAATTGCGATAATACTGATGATATCATAACCGATCGAAGCTTCTGACCAAGTTGCCATCAGCATTGAGACCCAAGACGGAATGGCTCACTGACCTTTTATGATGCGGCCAGCCACTCGGAGCTCCAATAGAGATCATACGACTCGAACACAAGTCTTCCTGCGGCATGCAATCGTGACATCTTAATCTGTATTGAACTGACGAGCTGCGCGATGTCCACATCCGCGTACGCGAGTCTCCATCGAATACGTGGGGCCGCAGGCTGCTGCAGGGCCAAATCCTCTAGCTTTGTGAGAAAGGATTGAAATGATTCTGAGATGTCAAGGGGAGGTGGATAAGACATCCCGTAAGCCACGATGACCTCTTCAATCGCTGCAGTCGAGTTGGCGGTAAGGATGCAGGAAATGAGGGTGTTCAGCCACGGTTCGTCACGGTTCCAAAAGTGTAGCGCGATCTCGATGGAACGGAGGGAGGGAAGAGAAGAGAATTCAGAGGTCGGTGGGATCCTTGCACATGCATTCTGCGGCTTTCTGATTTAATTTGACCTATCTGCGACAAGTCCCATAAATGCTGAGCGCTGATCACTGCCCTTCTCTTGCTGCAGCTATCTAAAGTTCTACTAGTAATGGCATGATTCTATGTGCTTTGTGCCGCCTGAAAGTCGCTGACCTATATCGTGGTACGAGTAGCAGGTCTTATATTGCAACCCGCACCGCCCCGCACCGCCCCGCACCGCCCCGCACCGCCCCGCACCGCCCTTGCCCCCAGAAGCTTCATGTAATAAGTCCGAGGGTAACAGATTTTGATTGTTTCCCGCAATCACTTCCCGAAAAGGCAATTTAAGTACGTTGCGGCGGCCCTGCGAAGATGCAGTATGACGCAGTGCGATCAACCGTACATCGAAGGCGGGTCATAAGTGGAAAGCAAGCAGAGAGGATGTTCATTATTTTTGGCGCTAGGCAAGGGGGAATCATTATTAAAATTACGGATATAGGGTGGGGGGGGAGGGGGAGTCCAGATGTTGGATAAAAAAACTTTTTGACATACATTGTGAATTCACTCAAAAACCACTTTAAACCACTTGAGAGAAAAATGATGGCATTTCCGTGGCCCAGGGGACCTGTCGGCCCTCAAAAATCCTTTCTAGGCCGAAATATTGGCAAGTTTGGTGGTCAACACATGAGAACGATCATTATTTCTGTTCTGGGTCACTGATCATCTTCAGTTTGATCTCCAATGAAAAACCCAAATATTTGCATACCCCATCATTAAATGGCTTGCACATTATTTGGGCATGAACGCATGATAGACCATCTGAAACGATAAAAAACCAGCTTACCTCGACATTTCCCAGGGGCAGGCCGAAATGTGTCTGCGCAAGCGAGTGATTGCCGAGATAGCCGTGGGAAAAACCTTCCTCATATAGGGGGGAGGGGGGAGGGGGGGTCGGAATCTTGGATAAAAAAACTTTATGACTGTATATATATAATTTTAATGATGATTCCCCCTTGGCGCTAGGTTTGCCCCAGGGTGTTACTTGCTTTTCGGGCGCGTATCCTAACAACTCCCCTGCCCCCTGCAGCAGACAGCGGGTAATCCAGGGGATATCCCTAGGGCATTTTATGCAAGAAGCACCGCGCTGGTCCATGGCATCGCTACGTGCGCTTGATCGCAACTACAGTGCTTCAAGTTGGAAGTTCAATCCCAACACCGACCTCTCGCGCTTTCGACTGCGCCGCAGCCATATTCCGCGGCAACCACCATACCTGTTGTATTATTTTCGCATGAGTGTCGACACCCAGAGTACTAGATCATAACAGAATCAAAACGGAGGTTCAACTATATAAGGAGGAGCTGGCGCCAGAGGTTGTTCACCAATCTACTATCTCCCTCGCTTTTCAATCGCCTTCACCCAATAACTTGATATTTTCACTCTCATCTACCCGCATCCTCGTCACTACGAAATGCAATTCACTCTTGCTCCACTTCTCGCCGTCTTCGCCGTCGGTGTCTGCGCTGCTCCGTTCAACTCACTTTTAGGCCGGGCCACATGCGACATTAAGAGTATGCTCTTGTGAAGGTGCTCTGTTATCTCTTATTGAATATATCTCAGCTTGTGTCGTTGCTCTCCAGCCGTCCTTCCCGACGGCATGCGACCCCGCGACCCTGCAGCTGGGAGCCAGTAAGCCCATCCACTGATGTCTTCCCAAACATTGTTGACCGATAAAATCAGACACCCCATTGAATACTGCATGCCTTGTGGCCGCGGCCCAGGGTACCGCCCCCTTCGTAAGTATTGTCAGTCACCAGCAATATCTACCCTCAATTCGCATCTACAGTCCACCGCGTGTGGCTCCTGCACTGCCCAGTTCGGCGTAACTGGCCCTGGCAGTAAACCTCAAACACCTACAAGCGGCGGGACCGGGAATGCTGCAGCTGCCAACGGCGAGCAAGGCACTGTCGCTACCCCGGCTGCGAATAACAATGGCCAGACCGTAGGTCCGCGTGCGACTTGCGACATCAAGGGTCCGTCCCATAGCACCCCGCTCTTTTTCCGTGCTTCACTCCAATTTCTTACAGCCTTCAATAGAAAATCACCTGTTTGGCCCCCCAAAAAAGATTAAACGTCGGGTTCTCAACAGAATACCTCCAAGCTAGAGGTATGTGTCCAGGTTAGTCCATTAGGTTCCAATGAACCTGCTTGTGAGTTATTTTGGCTTCAAGCCTGTTACCACTCGCGTACCAACCCAATTTAGGATGAAAGTGCAGATCCCACCACCAAGGCCTGTATAAAATGTCGCCGCTACGCCACTTCTGTATGGTCGAATGTATGACAGACGTACCCAAAATGCGTTATATGGATCCTATATACACTGCACACAATGGTCCGGCCCCTCATTCTTCATGACCAATGAGCTTTCAAGGGTGGCCAGGTTCCATGTCAATTGCCTGTTCAGGAAATCCTTGAAAACTAAATTCGCCGAGCACGCAAATCGGCACCGAAACTATTGCAAATATGCTCAGTCTCTTCGCAGGATCCGCGCCTACTGCATAGGGTCCACAAACCTGGCAGAAGCTCCCGTGGTATATCGGTATTGGGCCCAAATGCCTTAGGTGGCCAGGTTCCCGGCGGGATATAGTATGTATCTTACCTTATTTTTCTTTCCTCTCCCCATCCGAAAGTGGCTGACTTGGAGTCTGAACCAGATCAGGATCAAACTCGGCCATCACCCGCCGGTAATTGCCGAGAGTGTCTTACTCGAGTAATTCTTGCATGCAAAGGAAATCAAATGATAGTTCTGTGCATTAATTGCGTCGGGGATGGCTTTGGGACAGTCAGTGTCCCAAAATATGCCTGCTAGTGAGAAAAAAGTTACACAGAGCTCGACGGCCGTCACGGCTGTTTTTCGACGGGCCGTTGGGCTGCAAACGCGTGCCGTCGCCATGCCGTCGAGCACCTTGAAAAAAATCTCGAGGAACGGGCATGGGACCCATCGCACGGACCCGTGGAACCGTTGCGACGGTCACGGCGAACAGTAGACTCGTAACCAGTCCGCGCTACGGCAAAAGAGAGGGTGAGGTTGTTTGCCGTAGGCAGACTGGTACTACTCGGGCTTGATCAGAGGGCTGTGCCCGGAGTTTGAAAGAATCTCCCCGAAGCTGTATTTGGCTCAATTTATTGGGTCTCTCCAAACTTTTTCAAAAATCGGTAATCTAATCCCTTCAAACTTGAATTCTGCCTCTCCAGAATATTCTTTTATGGCCTAGAGGCCGAGCTGTGAAAAAGTTGATTTTGGCGGGGAATTGATGGCTCGACACAGCCACCCGATCGGCACCCTCGGCGCCTGCCAAAAATTCAAACTCCGGGCGCAGCCCTTTGGCTTGGCCCGAGTTGTACCAGTCTGCCTACGGCAACAACTCATCACCTTCCTTTGCCGTAGCGCAGACTGGTAGCGAGTCTAGGCGAACAGCCCTATGAATCTTCGGAGCCGTCCCACCCGACCGCATCCTCCTCGGGAATACGATGCTGTATGAACGCTCACTCGCTGACTCCTCGCTGTGTTCTCCAGTACCCTCGAGTCTCATTCTCGCATCGGTACAGAACGATAACAGATCCTCTGAGGGTCTGTATCTGCGGCTTCTCCGGACCGCCGGGGTAAGCGGAGTCGAACCATGTCAGATGCACGAGTTAATTCTCCGTTCTTCCCATGCGCGCCGGTCTGTGTTCTCTTCAGCTTCTCGATATAAGCCTTCCTCTGCCTGGCTCGACGTCCTTGGCATCCATCCTCAGGCTCCTCGCTGATCTCAATCTCAAACTTCCAACTTCAATTCCAAAAATGCTGACCCTCAGTATCATCTGCGCCCTCCTCGCCAGCGCCTTTGCGCTGGACACAGACCCACCAGCCCTGATGGCAAAACGCTGCACAGGCACAATCTCCTCTCTCTCGGACGTCGCTGCCGCGCAAGTGTGCACGACTATCATCGTGCGTACACGGTACAATCTCATCTATTCGCTTTGGACTGGAGCACTGTTTGGACTTCAATGTAGATCAACAGCTTCACCGTCCCGGGCGGGCAGACGTTCACGATTAGTGCAGCCACTGGTGCGACTATTACTATGGCGGGGGATGTTACCTTCGGCTTTGCGGTATGAGCGTGATCACCTGCACTGGTCGTATACTCAGTTTTCGGAATTGTGAAGGAATGGGCTGGGCCACTCATGGTTTGCAAATCCAGTTTGTCTTTTTTTCATTGTGCTCACTCATTCGGTACAGCTCGTCAGTGGCACGAATGTCACCTGTAATTTTGGCCATTATTCCATCTTTTGCAATTCCTAAACCTGTGCAGTCAACGGGAACGGGCACACATTATTCGGCCAGGGAGACCTCTACTGGGTGGGTTTCCATTCGCTGCATTTTTCCCTGACTCATCCAATCATTTCCAGGACGGCGTAAGTGCATCGTTCTCCCCCCTCATTCACCCTCATCCTCACCCCCACAGCTCGGTGGCAACGGCGGAGTAACCAAACCCGCGCCCTTCATCCGTGTCAACAACGCTGGGTCCTTCTCCAACGTGCGCATCCTCAACGCGCCGGAGCGCTCGATTGCGGTCAAGGGCTCGCCGGTGACAATTAGTGGGATTACGATTGATAACTGTGCGTCTCGCATCTCCGCTTTTTTGGGGATGGTAACAGCGACGCGCATGTATAGCTCTGGGCGATCTACCGAATAGCAGGTCGAACGGTCTTCCGGCTGGTGAGTGATCTATACTTGCCTAATCGTAAACGAAGCCAAGTTCAAGACCAATAAATGCAGGGCACAACACTGACGGTTTCGGAATCTCGAACGCCAACAACGTCATCATACAAAACAGTTCGGTGCATAACCAGGGTGCGTCCATCCCCCAATCTCCTTTGGCCTCTAAGTCTGGATGATTATTTTCGTTCACAGACGACTGCCTCGCTGTGAACGGGGGCACGAACATCACGTTCCAGAATAACGTGTGCGTTGGCGGGCACGGGATATCTATCGTGGGTACTAAACTCCATATCGGAGTGCGGACGCTAAGCGCACACACGTACAGGGCTCCATCGCAAGCAATGTCGTTGTGAACAACGTGCATATCACGGGGAATACAGTTATGAACAAGTCCGTTGTGCTGCCCTTCTCCGATCTCTTCCCCTTTCACCTCCACCGTCTTCATGCACATCTCTTGTCCTCGATGACTGACGGCTAACGCCTCTACAGCACCAACGGCCTGCGCATCAAGACCGACGCAACCGCCACAGCGTCCACCGTCAGCAACATCGTCTACACGAACAACAAGCTTTTGGGGATCACCCAGTTTGGGGTGTTGATTGATCAGAGTTATCCGGATACGCTGGGTTTGTGTTTTTAAAAAAAAATTGATTTCCCGTCCCCTGGGTTCAGTTGAACTGCTTATAGGCACGCCGGGGACTGGAGTCGTGATCAACGTACGATATCTGAAACTCGCTTTTGAACCTGACTGAGCCCAGAATACGTTGCAGGGAGTAACCTTCAGCGGAACCAACACTATCTCAGTCACTTCCGTGGCAAAGCGCGTGAGCGTGAACTGTGGTAGCACCAGCAGCTGTGTTGGGTGTGTTCTCCTTCCCTCTTCCCCCCTCCTTTTCTCTCGACGGGTTTAGCTAAGTTTTCCGCGCTGCGCAGGACATGGAACTTTGCCGCGCTGACGGTGACGGGCGGGTCTGCGGGTACGATTCGGGATGCGCCTGTCACTGGAGGGTCGTTCTAGGACTAGTGGATTCAGTTCAGTGTGCCGAAGTTTGAAAACAGATATAATTTGACTCTTCAGCTTCAACGACTCCAAGAGCAAAGCGATTACAAAGAGAGGAAGCCTCGATGATCGATGAGCGAAGTTCTGAACAAGGAAGGTCAGGGGTCGGCTTGTATCCACCATATTCATTATGATCTAAGCGCTCCACCCAACTTGCCGTGTTAAGTGATCACATCGTACCTTTTATTACAGACGATTCGATGCAAACAATTACTCACTGCGTTCCGGGGTCACCTGCGCATAGCTACGCACATAACTACACATAGCTGCACATAATATGCGCAGCTATTCGTGGAGCTATGTAGATCACTACACAGACCTACACAGCCCTGTGTAGCTAAGCGCAGACGGCTAAACAGAGCTAAACAGGGGCTGTGTAGCTAAGCGCAGACGGCTAAACAGCTCCACGAATAGCTGCGCATTGTTATGTTTAGGCGACCCCGGAACGCAGTGACTGGCTCCGGGTATTTTTTATTCTGTGGATTCAGTATTTTTTACTATCACGTTTCGGCCCCCCAAAACGGTGGCTATGGCATGAACACAGCTCCTGGTGGCTGAGCACATGACACAGCCGCTGTGGGGATGGTCACAACGACTAGGCAAATAGACAATCCGCCGCGGCCAATGCGGTCCGGACGGCCCTGGATCGTGACCACATGAGCCTTCTTTTAATTCATCTTTCTCCTCTACCTCTCCCAATGCTGCTCACGACAGTCCTGTTCGCAACGTCGCTAACTGTGTGTCTTGTGTCTTTGGCCTTGGGCGTACGCGCACCAGCGTTGCCCTCAGCATCCTTCCTCAACGGCAGGCGTGCAGCGAATGAATCGTATCTAGAGGCCCTGTCGGAGACGCAGCGCCAGGTCTTCGACTATGTTTTGGATGCGCTCGACGAAAATTTCAGTCCGCCTTTCCTCGTTAGTAACGGCTGGTACTGTCCCCTGGTCTTCTAATTTGCGATTTTACGAACAGTTCAACTCACCAAGATACTCGGCGTGGTACGCCGTGGGACTGCTGGCGCGGAACGGCAAGGGAGACGTTGCCACCGCGTCCGAAATTCTTAAAGATGTGTGAGCTATCAGAAAGGATCAGTTTATACTATGAAACACACATTGATTTCTTCCAGGATTTCATTTCAAGTATGACTCTCGATACCATTATAATCCCTTTGGTCGTCAATGTTATCTAGTTCACCGACCCCAACACCAATTGGTACGGTACCTTCAAAGGTGCGCATCTCTTAGACCCGGCACTTTTATTTTAACTCGAAACAAGACGTACCGAGTGCACCTGATCCAGGCGATGTGTACCCACCACGAGTATGTTCATTTTGGCTTATCTTCAATTCCAACACCTGCATTAATTTCGCAGCTCTACACTTCATACGACACTAACATAGGGCTCTTCGTGTGCACCTCGTTCATCATCATCATGGAGGAGTTCCAGCACATGTTGGAGCCCAGTCTGGTTACGCTCATAAAGAAGAGTATGTATAACACAATGGTCGGCGATGGATATCGTGTTGGAGGCTTCAACGGTGACGGATACTCCGCTGGGGGCTTTATCGGCGACAACCGTGCGTGCGCCGTCTCTTCGATGTTATTCAAGTTCTTTCTGAGATCGCATAGTCTATCCGATATACAGCAACCCATGGTCGGTAGTTGTTTATTTCCTGGTAAATTATCCGATGGGCAGTCAGGTATATGCGTGTCATGGCGGCGACCTACGTTGGGAAAATGATGGGGGACACGAACATGTCATACTGGGGCGACCAATGGGCCGCTGAGGCAGTCGCGAACTTCAATTTGTACGGTACTCTCGCTGAGGTGCGCATTTATTTTGCTACTAGGATACAATCCAATTCTGGAGGCAGTTCAACTGTGGGACGTATACAGGCGTGACGCTGTACGCACTCTCACTGTGGGGCTACATGCCAAAGAATTCAACCATCGTGAAACACGCCAAGGACATCATCGCGAAGACATGGACCTCCATCGGGATGTTTTACAATCCTACTTTGCACACGTTAGGGGGCCCATGGGATCGCACCTATGGTTATGACATGGTACTGAACCTGCCTTAGTCATCTGTTCGGGACGCACTCATTCTTGACAGAGAGCTTACTATGGAATTCTCGGCGGGCAGATGTACGTTGTGGGAAGGAAAATATTTGATTGAACTAATGGAAGCTAGTGCTGGGATTATTGGCGGAATCGAGGACGGGAACGCACCGCTCCCCAGGCCGATCGTTGGCTCAGAGCACTTCGGCGATGCTGCGGCCAACGTTCTGTGTGTTGTCCGCATATCGTACCTGAGAACTCGACTTAAGGCTACACAGGACACCCCTTATTGCGAAGTTCAACGACCCATATGTCCCAGCTGCCGCTCTCGCTCAGCTCAAGGGCCTGTCCACAAGTCACGCCTACTCCGCACAAGCGGTGTCCCCACCGTGGGACAACCCTACCGTCCCACGCAACTACACGTCTTGGACTGCACCGGGTCTGAGCATCGGTGCCATTGCATCTGACGAGAAAGTCATTGGCGGCGCGGCGACAAACCAGGCTGCGTACGTCCCCGCATCCATTATATGGAGCACGGGGACTCAGACGGTATGGTTCAATGTCGGTCTCATACCCTTCATTTACACTGAGTACCGAATTAACATGCCATATAGATGTACCCGACGAGCGGCACGATCTCAGCGGCCGCATCGCACACGGGCCTCACAATTGCGTATCCAACGTCCGCCGCGTTTAACAGCACGCTTACATCTAACGTGATGACATTCCTCTTCGGCGGCTTCCCACATCTGTCCCTGCCCGCGAACTTTCTTGCGGTTGCTAATGGGACGAGTACCGGAACACTGCCAAACTTGCGTCTGACGCTTTCGGGCAACGTAGTAAGCGCGGGTACACGCACGCTGGTGTATGGCGCAGGTTCGATAAATGATTTGCCGTATTACAACCTCACGTATGCGTTTGGCGCCTTGGGAGGCGCAGTGCCGCAGATCGTGATTGCGGTGGAGAAAATTTAGGTCACTCATCTACGTATACGTTGTAGGGTCTCTGATGTCGGTATTCTTTGAATTTATTGTTGAGTTAACAGTCCTCGATACCTGACCGGGAAAACTTTGGAAGACCGAGATGGCTTAGAAAGTATGCACTCCGGAAATCAGAAGGACACGTTGGAAATGTACCAAGCAAGGAAGGTGGCTATCATCCAATT
The DNA here is from genome assembly GCA_029378385.1 of Mycena metata. Lineage (NCBI taxonomy): Eukaryota > Fungi > Basidiomycota > Agaricomycetes > Agaricales > Mycenaceae > Mycena > Mycena metata. Next base: position 40,116 of record JARKIB010000174.1, on the reverse strand, counting down.
TTTCTTCATGAAGAGCACGCACACCACTGCATCGGCACCGATCGGCACTGGTTGCCAAAATCAGATGCCGTCCAGTGCGAATTGATGTCCTTGCTAGTAGGTAAGTGGCATAAGTAGTAAACGGTGTCGGATCTCGCCATGCATTCTCTTCCCAGCTGATCTACATCAGGAAAATCCCAAATTCCTATAGCATCTATAGGATGTTTTAGAGACGTCTATAGACACTCATAGATGCTATAGTCCTTGTCTATAAGGTCTATGACGTCTATGTGGGTCTATATAGCACCTCATAGTGATTTGGAATTTTCCTGATGCTAAAGGGTCTCGCAGATATAGATGATGGAACTGTGAAAGGATCTGCTGGTGCGTTACTTTCGTAGTATTGTTTTATGACCCTTCATTCTTCCGACTTCTATCGATCATTTTCTCCCTTCTTTAGAGATGTTAATCTTTCTATAATAATACATGTGTTGCAGAAGGCAGCAGAATATCAGGTAGCACATTGTCGACCTCAGGGATGTACTATAATATCCACAGCGAATATATTGGACTGATCCCTTGATTCAAATCCCTTCCCTGCCTTTCTCCAGAGCCCTGAGCAATTTTTCACCAATGGTCTGAATGCTCGAGCTGCAGCTGAGGCGGCGTTATTGGTCCTTTCGGTTCATTCTCCCTGATCGATGCTTTGGTCTCACGCTGGGCCTCCCCGGGTTCGTCATCTCTATGAGTTGTGAACGTGACCACCTGCCGAACCTCCAACTCCATCGTCGTGTCGTCCGTTCCCGTTTCGCGCATGCCAGATACAAAATGCAGTCCGCGGCTGATGGCCACGGACGTTTCAACAGCATCAGTACTCACGCCGAGGCCGACACGCACAATAATTAGCGTGGGGGCGATGGCCTGTGAAGGGTCCGATATGAAGAAATTATTCAGTCTCCGAAACCGAAGGTGAAGAGACTCACGACGATGTGGTACACCCCCGCGAGGCAGATGAGGTCTGAAACTGCCGGCGCCGGCGAAAGGAACACCACGATGGTGATAATTAGGGATGCGGGGTAGATCAGCCCACTTTCCAAACTTCGTATGAAACAAATACAGTAAGATGTAGGCAGCACATAAATACGTGGGGTAACGCACAGAATAGCCGTCAAATTATCATATTCCTGGCGAGAATTCCTGCCAAGGAACAATGCAACGCGGTGCGAGATCCACCATATTCGTCCAGCTGCGGGAAATGAATGAATGAGCGAGCAAGCGACAGAAAGGGATACAGACCAGCGAGGGACGCTGCCGAGACATTCGTGACGAAGGTCGCCGCGATTATAACCGCCACGGCTACCCGCGTGGCTGCTCGAGAGAGGGGAACAAGGCTGAGGATGCCCGCCACTTTATACAAATTTATAGCCTACTGTCGTTTTATGATTGGGGGTCGGACACTCACCAAGGGTACACCCATAACCAAACGCGGGAAAAGCGATGACGCGCTTGTTGTACCCCCATATCACATAGCACCGATAGATCTGTCGGAAGCCCTTATTCCCTATTTGTCCGGGGCTGAAGGACCAACGTGCAGCTTACAATAATGGCATCCGCAATGGTACTGATAATACCCGTTTTCAGCATCTTTCTTGTCCAAAAAGCAGGAAAGAATAATAGATACTCACTTTGCTATCAGGTAGCGCACCTTAATAAAGGTGGCAATTCGGTGGAGAGAATATGAATCGTCAGGGCCATACAAATCCGGCGGCGGGTTCTCCAAGGAGATCACTTCGTATATCGCGGTGTCGGCGGTATCGGTGATAATCGCCCATGCCCATGAGAGCGCGATGTGGAGGGTCGAGAGGAGGAAGAGCGTGATCATGCATATCAAATAGAATTTGTATTTGTGTCGCCGTCGGCTTAGGAGTATGTGCACGGACTGGAAGAAGAGGACGGAGTACACGCCTGAAAAAGGTAAGCCATGCAGATAATTTTCGCACGAACAGAACAGAGGCTGACCATAAGCCAGAGAGTCGATCTGGAAATCACTATCAGATAAAATACTCATACCGGTGTATGTTGCGACGTACCACCAAAGGAAAATAAGCCAAGAAATGACTCGTAGATGCCTACAAGTTATTCAGTGTACAGCACCAAGGGAATGGCAGGGGCTGAGCCTACCATGGGTGTGTGGGATCCGACGATTCGACACCGCGTCGTCTTTTGAAGAATTATTTTCAGCCTACAGCGGGATTTCCAGCTGTCATTGAGAACTGATAGGTAGTGACCTGGTGACCGAGAATTTATCACGTCACGACGAATCAAAATTCTAAGAAGCCGAATTGGAATGTTCCGAGATACCGTATCTGGAAACGCATTCCAGTTGACTGTTGCATCGACACGGCCCGTTTATTTGGAACGGCTGTGTCTACCGCAGACTAAAACAGACAAATAGATCGCGGAAGACACGGTCACGAAGCGATAGACCGCAATAGCATTAGCGAAGCCAATCGATTCACATGGAGCGCACAGCATCAGTTTGGCATCAGTGTTCTGCTGGGGTAAATTCCCACCTTATTGCATAGATCTTATAAGATAGACCTTGTAAGAGGCTCTCGCAAGCATCTCTTTCGCGTTGAATCCATGTGCGGCCCGTCCAAAATTTACAGAGTTGGTGGAGTGGAGAGCGACAGAGAATGTGACAGGCATGACGGACAGGCTGTGTGAAGGGATAACCGGGAGTGTTGCCACGATTTATAAATGCTTGAGGTTGAGTCCCGAGGTTCGAACAGCAGTATGGCTGTAATACTGTCTCATAATTATTTGTTACACAAGTTAGAATGATTTCATGCCTTTTTCTCAAAAAACACACTACCTCCCAGTGTCACCAAAAAAAAAAGTGGACAATACACAGATAATAAACACATACACCTTCCCGGTAACGAAAAATTCCACCACCGTCAAAGTCTCAATCTAAAATTCACACCCTCGTTAACGAGATACTTTTTTTCACCACCTTAGTTCTGCAAGAGGGTAGGCCGCAGGGGCTAAATTTGCTGCTATTGAGGAATAAAGGTTCATAGTGGTCTAAGGATAGGAACATGGGTTTATTAGACCTGGAAGGATGGTGATGAGTGAAAGGGTTGCAGAAAGAATGTTTCGAAGACTATTGGATCTTGTATCACACTCACAGTTCGGGATGACTTGAACGCTACTGGATGTGGAGCTGATTGGAAATCAGTTTCAGGGTCCGATAGTAGGGCTGCAATATGCACCGAATAATTGCCGACCAGTTCAGCCATTCAAATAGTGATGGTATAGTGATCTTATAGCTTAGGCATGGATATAGAACCAGCCGCAGATAGAACGAAGTCCCACTCACAAGGCCGGGACTGAGAAACGCGAGGACATAGTCCTCAAATGCGAGGGCCATGCCGACATAACATTTCTGAAGCTAAAACACATATAAATTGCGGATTGAGACAAGGAATAGAAGATGAGACCAACACCGTGGTTAATGCACCTCCTCCTCCTCCTCCGCGGCTAACTGAATCACCAGTGTCAATTCTTGGGAAATGAGGGGCGGTATAAAAAAAGGAAAGTATTAGAACCTGTGAATCTCTTGTATACAGCATCTCCAGTGGACTTTTTTGTCTCGCTGGGAGCGGTGTTTTTCTTTCTCTGAGGGCAATCCAACCGGTGTTGTTTCTCTCCACACCGGTGCACTGTTTCCCGGAAAATGGTATTAATTATGAGACAGTATTACTCCCATACAGCAGAGAAATTGAGCTCCATTTCAAGTTGAGCCCACAGATCGGTATTCTGAAATGTGTTCGGAATTAGTGCGTTACAAATTCACAGACCCGACCAGAGTCACCAGACAGTTGTACGAAGACAATCATCATCCTTTCACAAAAGACTCGTTTAGCACCCGAGCCGCTGTCTCACTCGTACCATCAGATGCGCCGAAGTGACATGTCGCTTCGACCGAATCGAAGATGTCCTAAGTTGATGTGTAACCAGGAGATCCGTGCTTCGAGGAGGACGGGGGAACAGTGGTCGCATAGCCATCGGCTAAGGATTGGCGCGGTAGATGATTCTCAAGAGGAAGGATGTAAATCCTGAATATTCAGATTCAAAGCATAAATATAAAGAGCTTGATTAGGTAGAGTGTTCATTAATAGAATTTTCTGTGATAGCGGGAACGAAATGAGCGCCCAAACTTGTTAATCGGTGAAGAACTGGTCGCGGAACGAGGAAAAGAGGAGCGTGGGTCCGTTCGGAGATAAGAATTGATTAATTCTCACCCCTCTCGGGGGCGAAGGGAAAGTGCCGCCAAAGTGCCGCTACTGCCGCCATCGCGGCAATTGGCGGCACTTTGGCGGCAGTTCGGTGGTGGCACTTTCGGAAGCCAATCATGCAGGGCTCCTGTTTCTTGGGCCTTGTGGAAGGCGTGGACTGATAAGTAATGAAAGGATATTGCTCTCACCGCGTCAAATTCAACCACTTGAAGTGCTGCTTTTCGTCTTGAAAACCTGTGGAACACGTATAGTTATAAACAGCGGCAAGAAAATGCCTTTACCAAGTGAGCTTCAACTTTACTTGCAGCACTTGAAGTTGGCTTGAAGTACTGAGTGGCGGCAAAGTTGGCGGTGGCGGCAATGTTGGCGGCAAAGTCGGCGGCAAAGTCGACGGCAGTGCTGCTAGCGTCGCTGGCGGCAATTTCATTTCATATTTCTATTTACGCTGTACCTGGCCCGTAGGCTACGCAGCAGTACTCTACTATAGGTAGGCGGGATTTGTATGTAAGTAGCTATGGTGGGGAAGGTATGGTTCTTTTCTAAGTTGGCGGCTATGTTGGCGGCAGTGCATGGTGGCAGTGTGACATGCTGGCGGCACTTTTCCCGCTTAGCAACGGTAGCAATCTCCGAGCGGTGCATGTTGGCGGCAGTTTGGCGGCAGTCTGGCGCAAGGTTTGGCGGCACTCAAAAATTCATGAGTAAATCACAGTGGGTCCAAATGCCGGCACCCTTCTTGACTCTATCACCACACGCCACCGTCCGTACCTTCCAGCTCAACGTGGGCGCTGGCAGCAGTTTGGCGGCAGCCAGTTGAACTTTGTGCCAATCGTTAAAACACATCTCCGGAAGTCCAGCTAGGCGTCTCCTCAAAATCTGGTCTAATTTTCTTTGGCTCAACCGAAGTCTGGCTTGATTCAAGCAAGCAAGAACGTGGGGTTTCTCCTTTTTTCGGCTCGCACCTCAATCACTATGTACAGCAGCCGAATTCAACCGTGGGAACTCAAATCAAGAAATGTTTATTAACTAGCTCATTAGTAACTACTCCGAGTCGTTAACGGTCTGGCGGCAGTCAGCGGCGGTGGCGCGACGCGGCGGCAATGTCACTGAACTGCCGCCGAAGGTGCCGCCAAGGTGGCGGCAACTGGCGGCAGTTGGCGTCACCTTGGCGGCACTGGCGGCACTTTCACCGTGCCTGACCAAATCGAGCAGTTCACCGAAAGTTTAAGGCCACTTTCTCGCGCCACCCTGGCGCTGCACTGTGGTGCCTGTGCGGTTGAGCTCACTGCAGTCATCCATGACGAAGTAAAGATGAAGTAAAGTGCCTACTTTAGTAGGAATCTGTATCCCGGTGTGAGTAATGCTACTACAGGATAACGGTGAGTAAAAAGTATCTAGACGACTGGGAACTCGGCTTACCCTCACTGCGACAATGTGGTACGCGAGTGAGGGTTGGCCTTGGCGCGATGTCACGTATAACGATCGCGTGACATCACGTCCGTGTGACTACCGACGTCCATGCAACTGCTTCACCGTAACTCTTTTGGACTTGCTCAACTTCTGCCAGCAAGAGCACTGAAGGAAGCGCATCGCTCAAGGCTTCTTTTTTTTCAGTTCATCTGAGGTTCAGGAACCCGCACCGATATAGCACGATAACCTGCGAGCATTCAGCGCACGCTACCGTTGGAAGTTGTCACCCGATTTAAACACATACATATCTAGTAGTTGTCTACTTCCAGCTACAAAAGAAGACACGATAAAGTCCAGAAAGAAGACGCGATAAGTCCGGAAATAGTCTAGAAGAAGAGACGGAGAGGTTGCACCATGCATCAGAATTCGTTCAACCAGGAACTTGAAGGTTGAGCGGTCTGATACCTCAGACGAAGAATTTTGCGGCGACCACGTCCCAGATGGCCACGGGGTTGTTGACGCTGTTGAAATGGGGAAGAGGTAAGGGCAAGGTACCCAACGCCAATGTTAAGCCCTTGGCATGAGAACAAAAATCCGTTCCTTACAGATCAGGTGTGAGCGACAGGTTCAGGTCTACGGGATGATCCTGGAATTCTAAATTACCGGTTCGTTAGCGAGCGTCGGTTCCACTTGCATGGCTAGAAGGACGCAGACGCACCCTCAGGCTGCTGCGCGTCCCAAACGCCAAAACTCGAGCGCCAGGTGATGCCCTGCACGCCGTTGACCAACCTGTTCGAATTTAAATTTTGGGTATCAGCTCAAGAGGTAGGCGGGAGAACGAAAAGTGATATCATGCTCCAAATGAAGTCTTTTTCATCCTAGACATGTTTTCCGAAAAAAATAAATTTTTGTACTCAGTGGTTGTCTCTGGGTGGGTAGGCGAAACCATGATTTTGCCTTTATCTCAACTATTACGCGTCGCAAAAATACGAGGTAACAACTAATTTATTAGCTCCTCTTAAGACCTACCCGGTCTAGACCAAAATTTGTCTTAAGAGGTGAAGGTCTCAAAGACATTAATATCTTAAAGCCTTGTACCTACCCCACCTATAGTACTGCGGTGGGACACCCTGCACTATAAGGTCTTAAGTCTGCTCGAGAACACTTAAGATGTTCGCACAACTTAAGAGGTCGGAGAAACTAAAGTTCAGCAACAGGCATATACATACATTACTACTTAAGTGTTCAATCTTGAAACTTAAGTTTCGGCGAGCTTAAGGTCCGTCCCCGCTCACTTAAAGCCCGCGCGAACTCAAGTCCTTACCTAGACTCAAGTATCCACGGGCTCGAAAAGATCTTATCTTAAGGGCCCAGAGTCGCCGTTTGATTCGGGGGAAATTCCTGACCCGGATAACAAAAACCTGAAAGTGCTGTGCATAGTTAGTTAGAGAGACACAAACAGGGAGAGTGGCATACCCGCGACAGTATGCCACCGGTCTTGCCACCGATAACCGTGGCCGAAACCGAACCATAGTAGACATTGGATGGTTTGTTATGATTGAGATGTGGATGAGCTATAGAGGTTGAGCAAGAGAATTCAGAGAGGTATGTGGAGTGAAGATGGGAGTCGAAGGGCAAGTTGGTGGTGTTTGGTTGGGTTTGTTGATATTGAGTTGGCTTTCCATTGTGGTAACGTCATCCATCACACCAACGACCACCACCATCCAAAGGACTTAGTGCCGACTTCCTCCTACCTTGTTACGGAGGAGCTAGCTCCCGCTCAGAATAGGAGGAAGCAGCTAGGTGCTTGAACCCTTTTCTTCACTACTTGAGGCGCGCCTCAACTGAACCTTCCGTGCCCCCGACAACAGAGAGAAGGGGACGCGGAGACATTGGGCGGGAATAGTGCGTGGTACCTCGTCTTTTCCCAACGTCTTCCCTGACTTAACCCTCCCCTCTCCTCAGCTCTGTGCACCGACCTCCCGAAGAGTACCACTAACCGGTGGCAACGGCGTTGCGCGGAAACTTGTGAGTATTGTATTGTGCGCCGTTACGTTAACCTTCCCCTCAGAACTGTTCACAAACCTCCCGAAGAGTACCCCAGCCGGTGGCAACGCCGTCGTGCGGAAACCTGTGAGTATTGCTCGCTGTAGTGCGGCGTCACGTTAACCACCCCCTCAGCTCTGTGACACCCTCCTCTGTGTACCAACATCCCGCAGAGTACCACCACTAGCGGGTGGCGACGGCGTCGTGCGGAAACCCTGTGAGTGTTGTTATATCCGGTGTCGCGTCGTATATTCCAATTCAATTTGATTGATCTATGGTTATCAATGGCCGAACTTGAGTCGTTGCGGAGAACTTAAGTCTTTGCGGGGAACTTAAGTGGATGGGTAAACTTGAGTCTTTCAGCCAGACTCAAGTTGTGGGCTGATCAAACTTAAGTTGAATCAATAAGGACTTAAGTTTTTAAGGCGGTCGCGCCGCCATACATGCAGGGGACGAAAGGGGAGGTGGGACACACCAGCAGGACACTTAAGTCATTGTGGACTCAAGACTTTTCCCTCTCAAGACTTGTGGTGGTCTAGACCGGCGAGGACTTAAGACAGGCTGGTCATACTGTACCATTTCATTCAATTCATATGTCACGCGTCACAGAGGCCAAAATATACGAACTTTTTCGTACTTGTCACGGGTCACCGAGGGGATTTTCGAACTTGTGAGACAAGTCACAAAATTGGCGAAAAATCCAAATTTTACGCGTGCGGCGCGTTTTTTGCACTTTTGGTTCAAAAAACCGCTCAAAAAGGTGAGTATTAATTGATGTGGTTTGAACTTACACTAATCTCACCTGCCACCAGCATATCTGCTCATTTCCTCCCTAGCTAGAAGCATTTCCGACTGTAAGGCCCGTGGGAAATATACAAACTTTTCTTGGTGTCACGGTCCACCTGGCCCATATACGAAAACCAAAGTTCGAATTTTGCGGTCACAGGTCACAGCCAGGGAGAATTGAATGAAATGGTACAGTATTTCATGAGGTAAAATCTATCGCATGCGTCCCTGTACCTTATGGGGGGGCCTACCATATTTTCGGGGCTTCGGTCTTGTTCTTTCCAGAGCTACGAGACTCACATCAAAGCCATCACGAAAACGACCGATGCGATCATTATCGGCGTTACATGTCAACGCGGCCGATTTTCGCCGAAAGAAATTGATAGGTCGACGGGGAGAGTATGAAAATGGAGGGGATCGAAAGGAAATGAACTCCGTAGAGCTAATATTATGGCCGCAAAAGAGAAATCAAAATTTACCGGTCCGACCTCCGGAAAGAGCATGATATTCCATCCGACAGGGGCGCCCACCTCTTGTATCAGCTCAAGACTCGACGGAGGGGAACTTTGGAAGGATTTAATCATAATGACGGAGATTAGAATCAACCCCGGAAGTAAGCGGTGGGGAGTCGTGGAAGGAAAGCGGGGTATCGGGACGTAGCGGGACAGACGTACAGATCAGGTGGCGCGAGGGAGTTGGTCTTCAGGTGAGTCGTCTGTGGATCGGGCGGTCAACGAATGAGCCCCACAAATGAATTTATAACTAACTTTGATGTCCGTGTCGAGGGTGGAGTAGTCCGTCGACTGACCTGGTCAAAGGAGGTAAGTTGTGCGGTCGAGGCGAGGCAGCGTTAAGCGGCGTCGCACGACTGAAAATAATTGAAGTATATACCCCCAACAGTCCCGCAGTATTCCTGCTTCACGTCGCTTTTGCCTCCCACAAAGACGGTCTTCACACCCTCCTCCTTGGCCATGGTCACCTATAAATGCTCGTCAGATAAGTGACGGTACCAAATCCGGAAAGCAGCGGCCACAAACGCTGAATAGAGCGCATGAGCTAGCGCATCTGACATACGTGTGAGGAGCGGTTCAACCAAAGATAACTTCGGCATTACGTACCGGCCATTGGACACGATTACGACCTTCGAGGCATTGAATAGGGCAGCATCCGGCGGGATGAAAGCAAAGCCGTTGGGACCTGGGGACATTCTGCACCTAGTCTAGAATACGGGGAAGTGAGCACAGACGTCACTGCGCAGGGACGCAGTGAAATTAACCTCGAACTGAATCAATCTGCATGGCCGTTGATCTCAAGATTCACTGGAGGAAGCAGCCTTTGGAATGTCGGGAATTTGGCTGAATTACAACGAAATCGATAACGGACCAGTTATCCGTGGCTAAACATTGAGCGTTGTTCGCATTGGTCCGGTTCAAGGGATTGTAGAGCAGTGCTTGGAATGGATCAAAGTTTGGGTCGTCAGCGATGGCTTGAACGACAAGACGAGCCAACGGGGCTGCTCTTGCTTTCGTTTTCAACCCTACCAAAAAAAAATCAACATGCAACAGCGATATACGAAGGAACAGGGACCGATACCTCACACTAGTAACTACCAGGAGCAACTTTCGGCCGATGAAGGGATGATTGGCGATGCTAGAAGCACAAGCACGGATAGTCGTCCATCCATATCTTCGTCCGAGGCCAATGATTAGTCGAAATCGTAACACCAATTCAACTGACGGACTTGCTGGGTCGGCACATCCCGGGATTGACCGAACTCCGAACTTAGAGCTACTGAATATTGATTACACTTTATAAGCTGTTCGTTAAGAAACGAGGGTATTGATTGCAGTTCTTGCACATCTTTCCGTTAGAAATGGCATAGAAATGGAAGCTGACAGCGGCGATTCATGTACATGTTCCAAGATCTTTCAGAGCGATTGTTGCTCAGCATTAATGTTGCTGTGACTCGTGACTCCGAGGCCCCGAGTCGACTAGGATAATATGTCCTATACGACAGCCCCCCCTGTCGTAGATATCATCTACCTAAACATGGCACGGGTTCGGACTTTTCGGACGATCGGTTTCGGTCGGATCTCGATATCTTGAATTTGATTCGCTGCAAGGGGGCCCAAAGATAAGCAATTACCATATGGGGTAGAGGGGGGGAGGGGTCGAGGGTCCGCCGGGAAAAAAAATTGTATGCAATTTTATTTTGCCCCAGGAAGGTCCGCTGGGAGTTGAGGATATCAGGCAGGATCTAAAACATGATTTCCCACTATAACCACCACATTGCAGGCCTCTAACCCATTCCATTAGCAAGGTTGGGTGACCGCGGTCCGTTTTGAACCCCACAACCGTTCGAATGTCAAGTGGGAGGGCGTCGACGGTTCAATGAGAGTTTCTGATCAGATGTACTCCTGTTCTCTTGCTCTCCAATCATTGCTGCGGCCACTCTACATTGCCAAAACGTCGCAGGTCGGTATTCCCCACCTCGGATATCCTTCTCGAAAAGGGAATTTGATGGCATCACCGTTACGTAGGGGGGGAGGGGTAGGCCAAAAGTCCTGAAAGAATAAAATTGTAGGTGATATCATTTTTTCTTATCTTTGGGCCCCCTTGATTCGCTGGCTGTTTAACTTGATTCGGCTTTATCCCAAGGGGGCACCGGCATTCAAACCGGCGACTAAGGGCTGGTTAGTTAGTCCGGCCGTCAGGCCGGGAAAAAAAAAGTTCAACCACCACTTTTTGGCCTAGAACCGCCATTTGACCGATGCTCTAGAGGTCAATTTGGGTCTCTGAGTCTTTCATACACTCAAGCTGGCATGTTTACCCATCTGCACTTGTTGTCAAAGTTGATGTCCATATAGAGATGGTAATCCTCACAAGATCAAAAAGTTCCGTGACGGTTGGTTTTGGATATGCGGCCCTCCAATTGGTGTCCTACGTCAAAAAGAGCTCAATATGGGTGGTCTACATCGATTTTGTAACCGACCGGCAACTTAAACACGTAAGAAATTACCATATATGGTGCGTGGGAACGTTACGTTAGTTAGTTAGTCCAGCGGTCGAGCCGAAAAAAAGAAAAACGGCCCTATATATTCTTTTTGAATGCCGGTTCCCCCTTGCTTTATCCCCGGGAGGGATAAACCTGAATCGCCGTGCCGGTGCTTTATCAATCAACTTGATTTCTTATCTTCTGTTCCTTCTCTGCTCACTGGAGCTGGCGGACTGTGAAAAAAACCTTAGATTCAGGTGCAGGTAAGTCTAACAAATTCCCTCTCTTTTTCCTTCTTTTTTTCTCTTTTCTCAACTTGAAAAACTTGAATTCCTCGACGCAACAACAGACATAAACCATAAGCCATTTATTTACCTCTTTATGAAATTACGAATGTCTGTCCGTCTGAAGCTCCATTTGTAAACCTCTCGCACATGTCTACGGTCAGCTGACAGGCATCGCTTCTTTATAAACGCCGAGCGCTTGTGTCATTTAACCGAGCAGTGTATAAAACGAAGCTAGACCTGATACAATCATCTTTCTCCTTCAAATTACCAGTCGCCATTATGAAGTCAAAGGCTCTGGTCCTGTCTGCCGCAGCCTTGCTGCACTATACAGCCGTAACGGCAACGCCCATCGCCGTTGACTCGACCAACAATGTCACATACCAAGGCCTCGTCCGCAATGGCATCGAAGTTTTCCTCGGCATCCCTTTCGGCCAGGACACGGGTGGCGCGAACCGCTTTAAGCCCCCGCAGCCCTGGGCTCCACCGGCCGGCAGTCTCGTCGACGCGACAGCGTATGGAGTGGCTTGCCCACAGCCTGTTCACGAGTCAGGGGTGCTGAGTCTCACGCCTGTGACGAATATCTCGGAGGACTGCCTGAACCTCAACATCGCGCGACCGAGCGGTGTGGATGCTGGGGCCAAGTTGCCTGTCATAGCATGGATCTATGGCGGTGGTTTCAGCTCCGGGTTCAACGAAGAGCAGAGCACGGCGCCGGATGGGATGATTCTCGAGTCTGTTCAAAATGGCCTGCCGATCATCCATGTGGCGATGAACTACCGCCTGGGCGTCTTTGGGTTCGCGGCTTCGAAGGCATTGTTGGAAGAAGGCTCATCGAACGCAGGTCTGCGTGATCAGCGGCTCGCTCTCGAGTGGGTGCGGGATAATATTCAGTATTTCGGCGGCGATCCAAACACCGTCACCATTTTTGGCCAGAGTTCGGGTGGCCTGGCAGTTGGCATGCAGATCATGGCGTATGGAGGGGCCAAGCCGGTGCCCTTCGAACGGGCCATCCCTGAAAGTCAGTTCCTCGAGCCAGGCATCACGGGCAATTTCACGCGGGATGCAATGCAAGCCGTAGCAGACCTCGTGGGTTGCAACACAACAGATCTGCAGTCCGCCGAGACGGCCGCGTGTCTGCGCGGTCTCGACGTCGAAACTTTGAACAACGCTTCAATTGCTGTGACATCAGCCCAGGGGGACATTTCTCACAACGTCGGTGACATCTGGTTGCCCGTCATGGACGGAGATTTCCTCCCCGCGGCGCCGTCCGAGCTCATCCGCTCCGGGCGCTTTGCGAATGTGACAGTTCTGAGTGGGTGGACGCAGGACGATGTCACTTTCTTCACCGACATTAACATCGCCACCGCGGAGGACACACACGACTTTATTGAATCCTACCTGCCCGATCTCAGCAGCACCAATCTCGAGCACCTCCTGTCTCTGTACCCAGTAACCGAATTCACCGTCAACCCATCCGCCAACCTCTCTTCCGAGTTCTACCGCAGTGCCACCATCTTCCGCGACATCCTCATGATGTGTACGGCCATGTGGTATGGCGAGGCCATTGCTGGAAAGGGCAATGACGTCTATCACTACGACTGGAACCAGACCATCCTGACGCCGCGCCTCGAAGCCATCAGCCACACATCCGGGCTGGGCGTCATCCATGAAATAAAATGAGCTTTACTTAAATTCCAAGGTGATTTCATCACCTGCACTACTTAAGATCCTCCTCAGCCGAACTTAAGTTGCACCGGAACTTGAGTTCCACCCGCATGCACGCTACACCCTACATACATCGCTCAGCCCCCCACTTCCAGTCGTGCCCACCACTTAAGTTCGCCACCGCAACTCAAGTTCTTTTCCACAACTCAAGTTCTGGTCCATTACTTAAGTTCCCACCCACAACTTGAGTCTCGTCAACCACTCAAGTCTCACCGACAACTTGAGTTCTGTGCCTAGGAATAAAACGTTGACAAACTTCAAGTTGCTCGCAGCTACTCCGTGCGGTCCAAGCTCGGCCGTCAGTAGCTGTAATCATATCCAGACTACTGGCATGTCAGCAAGTTCCACCGAATTGAACATCGCGACGTACCACCAATATTAAGTGTCCCCGCCTTCCATCGTAAAACCCGAACCAAACAGTCACGAAGAAGAATAAGCGGGCTTATCGTGACCAAAATCCTTCAGATTTTCGCTGTTGCCACCCAATTGCCACCACTGAAATGCGGTAAGCTTTTGAACAATCGATCACGATTCATGATGGACCTGCGCACGAACATTCATTAATATTAACGGCCGAGCATGCAGGAAAGAAAGACGCTGTTGAGTCTGCAGGCGCTGCAGGAGCACAAGTGAGTTGTGGTGGTGGTGGTGGTGGTGGTGGTGTGAAGGCAAGTGGCAAACGGACGCCGAAGTCGAACAATGGAAAACCAACAATGGGAATGATGCCATCATTTTACTTTGCTTAAAACACCGACCTCGCGAAGTCTCCTTCGACCATCCCCCCCACACCTGCTAAATTTCTCTGCTAATTTGGTGACCTGACTCCCAGACAACGGCCTACTCTGAGACTCGCCGGGTTTTTATTTGTGTCACTTGCCTCGATGGCAAGTCGACGCCTCTATTCATCGCGTGGTCAGTTTCTTTTCTCGGCGTATACGGAGGGTAGCAATTTTAATGACTATTCAGTTACAACTACGTCCTAACGAGTCCGATCAAGGCCAAGGCCGGGGGGGTCGAGAAAGAGGTATTTTTTTCCTTCTTTTCTCCCGTTATGAGCGGTTAAACTCAAGAGATCCACAGAATTCAGGTTAAGCACGAACTCAAGTGTGTGTCACTGAAGGACTCGAGTTCTGCCGAACTTGAGTCCATCCGCCGCACTTGGAGCCTTCGCCATACGTAACTTGAGACATCCCGAAACTTAAGTGCATTGCTAAGACTTCAGTTCCTGGGTGCAACTCAAGTCCTAGATACTACACCTATTATGTATGAACTGAACTGAAATCTATACCTCAAGTTTGCAGATTCTGTGATCTTAAGTTCGGGTCTTCGGCATCTCAAGTTCGATGATCATGCATCCTAAGTTTTGTGTAGGATTTTAAGTTTACTTTGAACTGATAACTTAAGTTCTATCCAACCTGGTAATACACAGCGTATTCTGTGCATTATAGTATGGGGATAGAACTCAAGTCCTACAGAAACTTAAGTGGCGCTGGTGATAAAATCACCTCGGAACTTAAGTAAAGCTCATTAATTAGTTGATCAAGAAGGGTAAGTAAATAAGTGAAAAGTACTAATTACAATGCTTTCAAACACTTCAATCCGCGAGTTTTATTTATGTGTCGTTACCGTCGACCTTTCTGAACTGCCGGAGCGAAGCGAAGGCACTTGAAAGCCAATGCTTCGAATTTGGCTGTGGAGTCCCACGGTCGGCTCGGCTTGGTTCTCTTTGGTTTTTGATGCCACGTCGGTCAACGACTTTCTCTTTAGACGATGGTGGCAGAATCTCCCTCCCTTTCTTACCCATCCGGGACGGTAATCAACAATTCTACCCCAGCTTTGACTATTCCCCCCGAAATCACAGCCCATATCTTCATCAAGTGTCTTCCGACGGATGGCCTTGCCAGTCCATCGCCTTCCACCGCGCCACTCGTTCTCGCACAGATTTGTCGCGACTGGAGGAACATAGCCCTTCATACGCCCGAGCTATGGAGCTCCATCCACCTGCAGTTCTTTTCCAAACGCCGGAAGCTCGCCCCTGGAAAAAAGGCCGCTGACGCCGCTGTCCATCTTTTCAAGACTTGGGCTTCTCGCGCGGGGAAACACCTTCGTTCACATTTTGACCCACTTTCCGCGGCTTGCGCGCCTGAAATGTGAGCTGCGCCTGGGAACCATGAATTATGGTTCCGCAATCACCACCACCGGGGAACCGCCCCGCCACCCTAACCTCGAATTCCTCGCCCTGCGCGGCGCTGACACCAGCCTCGCCCTCAACCACGTTACCCTCTCCGCCCTCGACACGCTCGAGATCATGTACTACCCCGATCTACCCGTCCTCCTCTCCTTCTTTACCCGCTCTGCGTGCGCCCTCCGCCGCCTCGTCATCAGCATGGAGAAGTTTCAGCCCGTCGAGCTCACCGCCTTCCTCGCCGCCCTCCCTGCCCTCGAATCACTTCAACTCGTAATGTGCGGGGACCTCAACGGCGTAATCCTCTGCCTCACCCAGCCCGCGCTCCTCCCCGCCCTTCGGGCCCTCGAAATTGCAGCCACGGACCCCAAGGTCGACTACGCCGCGATCCTCGCATTCCTGCGCACGTGCCCGCCGCAGTCGCGCGGTTGCCGCGTGGCCGTGGAGGATCCGAACCCCGATATGAAGCACATGGCGCGTTCTATGAGAATGAGCGAGCAGGAATACCGTGAGGTGATTGGGGGTGACATTTTCGAGGTAGGGGCGTATGTGTGGCCGCCCGCGCGTGCGCGCACTAATCGTTCTATTCATTGTGGTAGTATCAACAAGCATTGCATGGGCCCACTCCTCGACATGCGGGTCGCCCTTGGTTCGACTCCTCATCCATGCTTTCTGGGAATCCCAACGCGTCCTCTTCATCATGCCACGAGTGTGTTCGGACTCATTGAATGTCAACGCAGACATTCTTTTTTTATTTCGATATACGCTCCGTGCCTTAGCGCTTGGCGCACGTTATGTCGTTCACTTTCCAATCGGTCTAACCTCTCAGGTCCGCCCCATTTACTATTCCTGGTGGTGTTAATCTTAATATATTTAGCAAACCATTCAATCCACCTCCCCTGACCTTCGAGCTTAAATTCACCTTCGCGCGATCTGGCACAGATCAGAAATTGAGCCAGCGCATCTCTCCGAGTAGCCTTGCCTCGAACCGCGGGAGAGGATATTTTCCGTACTCAAGCATTTCAACGGTAATCAAACCAAAAAGTGATTTCTAAGATTCCTTCGTATCTAGGCCCTTCGGTGTGTCAGTCAAAAAAGTTGTAGTCCTCATTCGCGGTATGTAATTCTTGTGCTCGATCATCTGATCCACTCTTGTTCAGCCCTGATCGATCCCTCATGCTACTTTACTGCTGGCCGACGCACTGTCCCCGCATGTGATGCCGTACATGTTTACTTAGGTGCGTTATTTGAACCTGACACGTTCAACTCTTCAATTTCGAGAATTTCGAGCAGTCTGTCAACCCACCTGAGCAGACTCCTCTGCGCTTGACTGGAAGGGATCATTTACCCTGGTAAGGTCGTTCGCACTTATCTGTCGCGTCTTAGCGAATATTCCAGTTCATGATTTTTCTCCAGTGGCTCGGTTGACTTTCAGGACTCAATCTCGAACCAACCTCAACTCTTCAACGCCGACTGACCGGACCTCGACGTTATCGGGAATTTTCACCCCGCGGTTTGACCCCCTTGCGGTGCGCAACCTTGCTGTAAAATACTGGAGTTTAATCTTGACAAGCATATTTTTCAGGATTGCTGTGGGCCCTCCCGGCGAGACGCTAAATGACGGTGAACCCCTTTTCTTTGGGTACATCAATATTTTCTTCAATTAAGTACTTTATGAATAGGGCTACCATTGATCAGCGCTGAAAACCCCCTGTCAGTGTTCTCAAACTTTCACGGGAAATTCTTGAAGATCCCTGGAAAATGCCCAGTGCACCTCCGAGCCTGCGCGCTTCAGCGAATGGCTGCGCCTGCGCCGACCGCCCGGCCCGTGGCCCGAGACATCCCATCATGATCACTCTTCTTGCAGACGACCACCATGGCCACCCCGGCGTTCGCCTCATTCCACTCTGGCCTTCTACATCCTCAGCTCCCCATCCAAATCCCACGGCACCCCACGTCCCGCCTCCGCCAAACGGAGCTCAGGCACGACAACAGCGGCACACGGCCTTCGCTCTCGCCCGGTCCACACGCGGCATCATATGTCCTGGCAATCATGGAGCTGTCTTCGAAGTACTGAAACTCGACCGCGGCAGATGTCTTCTTGCTTTTCCCTTCTGCGGATCGGACACTGACTTTCTCCCTCAAGAAGGTGCAGACGACGCGACCGGCCGCTGGTACGTACAAAGTTCCACGATCCGATCGTACGAGTGCGCACACGCTTCCCTCTTGTTGCGTGAGTTTAGAGTGGTAAGATTTAATCACACATACCATCTTTGTACCGTCTCATATACTTTGACACCGTGTTTGGAGGAATACCATTGAACCTACCTCGTTTCTAAAAAGCCGCTGGTTGCGTGGAATTATTTATACTCCATGGCACAATGGACTTGGTGGGCACCGGCACGGATGACTACTCCGCCAAAGGTTACCTCCGCGTGTGTGCACGCTTAGGAGGAGTTGTCGCCGCACAGGCGGCATTTTACCTCTTATTTTTACCGTTCACTGACTTCGACTCTTCCTTGACATAGATATATGGATATTTCTTGGACGTCACCGGTTGACTCCCAGTGAACACTCTAGTATTATGTCCTATACAACAGCCACCCTTGTCGTAGATATCATCTACCTAGGTTCTCTCTAACGTCCATTTGAGGGTCAACTTTTCTCTAACTCCGTCCGGAGAACACAATTTTGACAAGGTTTAGATATCGCGTTCACGCCACCCAGCTCAGAGGATCGGACCGCAGCGAAGCCTTTGGACCCAAGATTGACGGAGGAGTTCAGGATGCGCAGCCTCAGCCTTGGTGAATGGCGCCGAGATGGTGAGCTGGTGGTGGCGAGAAGAAAGCGAAATCAGTTTTGATCCGCTAACACTGCCACAACCTGCTTCTTCCTCCGACGATCATGGCGCCCTTGCAGCCTCGGCCTGCTCTCGATTTCGCCCAGTCTCAGGCTGGCTGGAGCTTGTCTTTTCTTCTCATTTGTTGACGCCGGCATCGAATCATTCCACCAGTAAACGTGCTGTCGCACATCCTTTCCGAGTCCGAGCGCCCTCTGGTCAAGTGCGTTAATGAGCGGGACAGGACAGCCTTGATGTGTGTTTCTCATCAGGGTTGGCCCCGCCCCTAGCTTATATTTCTTTTCATTGTCTCCTCTCCTTCTAGGCTGGCGCGTTTCTTGTCAACGCGTTATGCGATACCGCACGACACCTCATCGCCGGGCCTCGCGGTGTGTTTCTCCGTATCGCCTTCTTCTTTACCTTCTACTGCTCTTTTCTCCCCAGGATTCGTATGCCCTCTTGCTCCAGACATACTCGCTCTGTCATGAAACTTGTATCATAGAAGGCTAGACGTCCCCAATCACCGGAGGCCCGCGTACTCCATGCGTCCTCGTCCTCCGCGCT
This sequence comes from Mycena metata, assembly GCA_029378385.1. Lineage (NCBI taxonomy): Eukaryota > Fungi > Basidiomycota > Agaricomycetes > Agaricales > Mycenaceae > Mycena > Mycena metata. Next base: position 21,002 of record JARKIB010000174.1, on the reverse strand, counting down.
GCCTACACTCTGGCTCACTGCATCTTCCGAGCACGTCTCCCGCCGACGCTATACGCCCGATCCCGCCAACGCTACGCGCGCGATGCTGCCGAGTTTTGCTGCGTCACCTCGTCCGTCCCGTAGCTGTCCCGGAGGTCGGATGTATGAATAGTCCAAGAACGAAGAGGGTGGGAGGTACCCAGATTGCTGAGGTTAACGACCCGAGGTGCGTAATTCTTTTCCGTTCGGCTTTCTTCCTCTTGTTCCTCTTCCTTTACTATCCTCCATTAATTAACCGTCGTGAAGTTTGTTCTACCTTCGTTCTACCCTTTTTTTTTTTTTTTTTTTTTTTTTTTATAACGTACTGCAGGCCTATTCGTTCTACCTTCGTTATGCTTCTGCACGTCGTCCGGTTTGTAATTTTCCTTGGCGTCTTCCTGTCTCATATTATTACAGTGATACTCCGTGCACGAGCCCACACGCTCAGGCGTTGTCTCCGCATCCAGAGGATATACTTATCGACTCCCACAATCTGGACGGACGAACAGGTTGTCAATGCGCCCATGCGGGACCGTGTAACTCTGCATCCGCGTTAGTGCACTCGGCCTCCGTGCGTCTCCTTTATCCCCTTCTTTTTGCAAAACTGAGATCGATTCAAGTCTGCAACCTCCTCTCCCCCAAAAAAGCATCTCCGCACCGACCTCTTCCATCTGAAGAGAACGGCTACCCGTCAGCGTCGGCAAATTTCACGAAAACTGAGTGCTTCGTGCTCATTGCGCGTTGCGCGTTTGGAGACTTGTGTCGTGGAGGCGCAGGTGCGTTTCGCCTCATATCATCTCCGCGACTGACGTGCCGTAGGGCCCCATGCGTCCATAATACCGTCAACCGAGCTCGAGGTCGCGCTGCAGGTGGAACGACGCCGGACCGGCCGATACATTCAACTTTGGGCGTCTGCTTGCAGAGTCCCTCCCGCTGCCCATGCAGGTGCGCGCTTCGCCTCTCTTCACCAGCTCTTATTCATTTACCTCTAGACGCCGTGTGCTTAAAATTCCTCTCTGACCCCTCTCATCACAGGAAGGTACGACAAGCGAAGCCCTCCGGGGAGCCCGTAGCGGGAACAACAAAGGGACAGAACCCGGTTCCTCCTCCTCGTGTGAGATCCTGCCCAATCAAGTTACCGCGCTGGCGTTGTTGGATAACGCTGCCGGTGCGTCGTCTTCTCCTCCCTGCCGTTACATCGCTTCCTTCTTGCATTATCTCCTCTTTTCCCAGGATGAAGACCAACTCCAATGTTGTTATCCGCCCCACGTTTAGTAGGCTGGAGTTTACATTTTCGTCGAATCGCCCAGCTAGCGTTCTCGATGGTTGAAAGTACATTTATTGTTGACTCAGCTAGGTTTCGTAACTTACCAATTTCCCTAATGCCTATCCGTTTATTCGCCAACGAGAACGCCTCAATCATTCAATAACGAGTCAGAACAAAAGCACTCATGCAATGCGAACGAGTGAGTTGCGTGAATGTTCTAAAGAACCAAAGTTCAAGGAGTTTGGACAGACGCCGACCCGCATTACTACGCAGTCGGGATTCCGGGGACGGTTCAAAGCCTGCTCTGTGTTACTTGCTGCTCCAGCGATTGCCAGCGGGCCGGGTCGATTGACAGAACCATCGCGGTCTCTGCTCATACCTACGAATCAGTCACGGCCGTAAGGACATCTCTTTTAATCCCCAAAGCATGATTAATTTCTGTTGAGAGTTCGAAGAGCTAGCTCTCACTACACGCGACCAAGCATTTCCTCGCGCGCCCATGAACGCAGATTATCAGCACCTCCTCCGTGTACGCGAGATTATTAATTTCCTCTGGAACCAATACACCTTTGTGCCTCCACTTTGACTACGACGAGCCCACCGAGGTCATTATCTAGGTGATTTCCCACACCAACATGCATCCCACCCAAAGCCTCACGCCTCAGGGGCTCGCCGAAGACTGGGAGCGTGTATCACGTTTATATTCCCGCTTCGCACCACACGATGGCTGGCGGCGGATCCCGGGGGATATCGAGGCGCTGACGAAATCCCAGATGGAGACCCTCGTTGGTGTGTCGATACCGACGGCAATAAAGGAGGGAAAGTGCACTCACTAGATTCGGATGTGCTTTACTTTGTGCCCTTGCTTCAATGACTTATCGTTGCGATCTTCTGACATCTGGGGCCCGACCATCTCTGCGTGTGGCTAATAGGACTCTTTAATTCAAGCTCTGACCCCAGGACCCTAAATCTTGGAAGATATTTTCATCGACATAATGAACTAGTGAGTCAATCGTACGGCGTCCCCCAGCGTCATCCACTGCGCTAAGAGCCCTCGTCGTCACAGGCTCTGTGGACCCGGGGCGGCGAACGTCGGTAGACCCGGGCGTCGGTACATTGCGCCGACCTGTGCCGACCTAGTTGAATTTATTCCGCAAGCTGCCGACGACGGGCTTAGCAGAATGTACAGGAAATGGTGGTGTATCATAATGTCCTCCGATACGCTCCCGATACGCTTCCATCGCCATCCACGCCCCTAATTGCTTATATATTGTGGGCTAGACGGCAGTCGCAGAGCCCTATGATATGGACACTCTCAGTGGACGATAAACCATGGGAAACAAACGATCCTCACGTGTATTTCTTTCAACTCTATAGGCGGATTCGATCCTCCGGAGAACTCCTCCCGCGTAATCGACACCACCTGCCTATCCACGGTGTCGCGTAGGTGACTGGGAATCGATATGAGGATATCTGAGGTGGGCACATACGCCCGGCCGTTCAAAATGTGAAAGCGTGAGTTCAGCATTGCGAACATTGTGTTGGCATACACCGTTGAAAAGAAACTTCCCGGTACTACGTAGTACGCTTTCCCAGGAATGCCGAAGAAAAGGGCGAGTGTCAGTACCGCTACCAGAGCTGCAGAACGATAAGTATACCATGTGCGCGATCAGAGGACCAGTGTACCGGTGAGGACTCCCGTTTCAATACTTAAGCGAATCAACTTTGTGGCCAGGGCGTGAGTTCGACGGAAACCGGTGTCGCGTTTGGTCAGCTGAATTTCCCGGATGAGGTGAGGGTAAAACGGGGAGGTGAACAACTCACGTAGTACGTCATGCACCCCGCTATAGTTATATCGATCAACGCAGCTCCAACCAGGAAGAGCTGGCAGATTGTTAGTGGGCCATGTCTGATGTTAGGTGCATTTCAATACGCCTGTTATTGCTGCAAAGCCGGTTGGTAAATTTGACGTGAGCTTTGCGAGGTTCGGGGCTGTATCTGTGTAAGGATACGGACCGTTGACTGACGGGAGCACACACCTTGCCGCCCAGATACACCTTCGATAATCCCGGTGACACATATACCGAGAGCTGCCTGAAGGGAGGGGGTTTATTGAACTGGTGAAGGTCAAGCCAAGGGGAGTCACTTACGAAGACAAGGATAGAAGGGACTATCCTCGATCCGGACAACTTGTAGAGCCGGAAGGCATAAAAGGATTGGACTATACACGCGACTGGAGACGAGGTAAGAGTTTTCATTTTCAAGGATGCCGTACGTTACCTATCCCGCCAAAGACGGGGACCACCAACCATCCAAATCTCTGGGTAGCCAACGCAGAGGGATCCCCGAACCCGTATCCAAAGATGTTGAACGTGTCAATAGTCGCGAAGATTACTGGTATCAGGCTGATGCAGTACACGGTATACACTAGACCCTTGGTGAATACCCTATCATTCGGAAACGCTTGATAGTAGAGGTCTAGATGCGATGTTCGGGGATTCAGAGAGTCACGACGAATGTTAACATATACATAGCTGAACTGTTAGAATGGCGAAGAGTGCCCAGTGCATGGAGAAAGCGATAAGCTATGATAATGAAAGTCGGTCAGTGGTTCTACAATATCAACTACTGCAATGGAACCCACCAGTGGACCGGACCTGAGGCCAGTACTTGTTAGTTGGTGAGCAACCGGCGGCAGTTCGATACTAACAGCTCCACAATAACAAAACCGGGAGAATTAGCTGTAGAGTTCATGTTCTTGAGCCTTCGCGCCTTTAAGTCGAATCATGATACTGAGGGAAAAAATGATGGCCTTTTGGATGATTTTGCGTCCTGGCTTCTCAATGTGTATATATGGCCTCCACGCGGAATTCTCAAGAGGCTAGTTGTCAGCACAAAGCCTTGACTAGCAGGGTACTGCGAAGCGGGCGACTGACAAGATAAGAGGATGGGCTACTAGAAGAGTGCAGGGAATATGGGAAACTGTGCAGGGTTGGATATAGCGAGTAACACGGAAAGCGTCTATTTAAACTTAAAAATTTCGACTGTCTTAATTTTTTTGTTTTGATAGAGTCGGATATTTGGGAGACTACCGAAGTGTACAAAAGCCAGGACTGGTTTAGGGTCCAACTTCGCACCAAGGAGGAGACGGAGGGAAAGCCGAGCCGTCCCACTGCTTTTCACCCCTACTTGTTGCATTCAGCCTTCATTAAGGCTAGCGGCGGATTTATAAACACATCGAGTCTTCTTAGTGGCCGCTTGCGATCATGGCCGCAGAGCGGCATTTACACCCCTATTCCACCCCGGGTGTGTCATAATCTCCCATAAGCCCCTGTACCTTTTGCTATATAATCTTTTTCATACATATCATTTATGGCCTGCCGAGACACCCTCTAATTACCCACGCACCCTTGCAGCACCCTCGTCACACACTCCGTAACTCCTAGTTCTCCCACCACGCTTCGGTATTACCTCAAGGCCAGCTAATACCGAACTCTACCACGTATGGGGCTCCATGGGCCCCAACCGCGCGCATTGGAATGGAACCTATATTGAACGTTGAAGTGAAAAAAAGAGGTTTGAAACTCGACATGACAATGAAATAAAGGAATGAAGGGACAACGTTACGTACCTAATTCAGATTCGGACAGCTAGGGTCGGGGTTATTCTGGTTAAATAACCCAGCGTGACGTGAGTTATTCCTGTACATTCAGATCCTTCCTGGCCGTACCGTGTAATTCTACCTGCCTTCCTACCTACCGGCGACAGAAGGGAATCATGGCATACTAGGTTGGACACGTAGGTTCAAACCTTGTTCAAATCCATGGTGGCCTCAGGGCTCCTCTTGTAATTACCGTGATGGGTGTTTCTACGCCCTGGACAGGCAATCAGGCAATCTACTCACTTTTTTTTGTTCTCTTTGATCACCCAGTTTTGAACCGCGTCGTTCTCTCAAACCCTTCCGCGGCAATCACCAGCCCGCCGCGGCAAAGATCATAGTCATTGATCGGGCGGAAGATTCCGGTTCCTTTCTCCTACTTACGATCATGCCCAAACCAGGGGCGTCCTTGATTCTCAGATTCCCACATCGCCTTCGGGGCTTCACCACCCCTCACTGTGACTGGATGCAGAATTGATGAAGACCTGCCACCAATCCAGTGCCACCCAACAAACCGGGATTGTACGGGAACGCCTGTGGAGGGGCACCCTTGGCATTTGCAGTAGTGCTGGCCAAGAATACGATACGGAAAAATATATTTTGAATATATTCACTTTAATACGAATACAATGCGCTCCAGAAGGGGTGAAGAGAATATGGATATAATATAATACGGCTACAGTGTATCTGAATATATTTGAATGCAGTGATTCACCGCTTTTGCCAGCCAAAAGGTCATAACAGAGCTGTAATCCACTCAAATATCTGTTTAGGGTCTTTGAATTCCCCATACCTCTGACATTTCGTTTCAAACCAACGAGTTCTGGTTGCACCTTGTTGCCATCAATCAGTTTTGATGTGAAATTGAACCGAGGTTGAATTGGCCATACACAAAGTTTGGGTGGGGATGAGCTTGGGAAAGGACTGGAATGGCCTCAGGGTGGTATTTAAGTACTTTGTTTTTCCACAAAATTTGCCTAAGACTTACCTTTAGCCAGAATTGGTGTCATTTGGTCACGGTGAATATAAAGTGAATATATTTGGATATATCCGTATCGTATTCATATTCAGCCTCTTGAATACGAATACGATATGCATAAAATATAATACGGCAAAACCGTATTCATATCATATTATGGCCAGCACTAAAATTTTGCACAAGTTCAGCTTTCTTTCAACGCCCTTTCACCGCCTCCGTCTTGGGCTCGGTAGTGCTGTGCAGCTGGATGCTTGCAAAGCTACTAATTTTGGCGCGCACTTTTTGGTGTGCAATTCTGTGAACTTCCCACAAATTGAGTAAATCGACAAACACTGTTTTACGATTTGGGATCCTCCTCTCAGATCCTCGCCCCCCCCTCAACGTGAGGCACCCAAAATTCTTCTATTGTGCATTTTAAAAACAACGAAGTATACCCAACTTCCGCCGCAATGTGATAGTGTGAGCTGTTTTCCGCACTTTATTCTCTGGATTCTCACTTGAATGGTGATGTTGACCAGGGGCGGCACCAGCCACAAATACAATTGTTTCAAAGCATCAGGTCCCAAAGCACTTCCACAATCCACAGGAGCGTCAAAACCAAGTTCCGTACTTGGCTATGTATCTCTGAACCTCACCTGCGCCACACGCGGCCTGAGGGGGGGGGGGGGGGGTTATACTATACTCGTGTGGTCCAAGTGCCTGAACTACGGGTTTACTGAGTTCACGGAAGAAGCCCCATGCTGTTGAGCATTTCCCCCTGATATCGGGCAGTTCCGAGTACAACTTGCGCAGGAAGACCTCTCGGACTTGCATCAACTCCGGTTGGTCGCACATGACATCGCATGTGGTGGATCTTCAACATCGGTGCGGCAGAAGCGACACAACCGCCATTCGCGTGGTACAACCGGCTTTCTACGTTCCTTCCAGCGTCGACGTTCAACGGCCAGAGAGTGACAGGATAGAACCATCCGTGTGAGTGCACGCCGATGGTTTGCAGATGTTATCCGGAGGTAATGGCGGAAGTCCAAGGCTTTCTTGACCAGTTTCCCCGACTCAGAGTCCATCTCGAGGCTGCCAGTCAAGAGGTCCTTGGTCTTCGAGGATGTCTCAATATCGTGGTTAATCCTAGCCTCCATTGACACCTTCACAAGTTTCATTGCGTCCTCGACCATTGGGATTGTGAGTTCCGAGGAAATATCGAGTTCAACTGGGGTGTAGAGGCCAAAGAGCACAATTCACAGGTCATTTACTAGTAATATGTCCTATACGACAGCCCCCCCTGTCGTAGATATCATCTACCTAGTGACGGGTCCCCTCCTTCTTAGAGAGCTCGTATTTGATGCCTCCAACGACGATGCCCACATGCTTGAAGCCACAGAAGGGTGGCTTCTCGCCTGAGGGCTGGAGGGGCGATGGATCCAGAGGTTCGACGTCCCAAGACGGGCTGATGTGCGAGACGGACGACGCGCTGGCCTCGCCAAGTGAGCCCGACGCGGAGCTGTTTATGTCGCGCACAAACCCGAAGATGGCGCGGGTACCGAACTGGCGCTCAAAGTCTGGGAGCGAGTTCGTCGCAGAGAGCATTTATGCGTGGAGAAGCGGAAGGGAATGGTTGGACAGAGGTCCATTTATCGTTACGAGGACAAAACTTTAGTTTTCCTCGTTTTTATATTCCTTCTCCAACCCATAAAATGCGTGACAAGGGGCATCAATTGCGTCGCTAAGAAGGCCTTCAAATTAACTGACGTGCTGTCAACGAAATGTAACCTAACTCCGAAGACCTGACTCTCTTTTGCGTTTTGTATTACTTTGCCGTCTTCGGCCAACAAAACCAGTCACATCAGTCACATTTTGCTGTGTGCACTGCCCGTTTGCCGCGCATACACATACTCCGCCGTGATTCTAGTCACTCTGCAGTGCAATGCCGTGAAATGCCGGTTTCAGAGTCATAGTGTCGGGCATACGCGTCGTGTGCCGTGATTCTTGTGATTCCGCAGTGCAATGCCGTGCAATGCCGAGTTGGAGTCATAGTGCCGGGTGCCGGCGCGCAACGCCGCAACTGACTCTAACCTTCAATTCAATAGCACTTACCATGCACCACCCACTACACACAATTTTGCTTCTCAGCCTGGCCCGTGCAGGCAACCTGGGTTCAACAGGGCCCTCTCAGGACCTCTGTACCCAGGATTCCCACCCCGGAGACAACCTCTGGGGCAAAGGAGTGTGCAGGGAGGAGATTGGGTCTTTGACCAATTTTCTCCCTCTCACTACAGTTGCAACGAGCCCAGTACCCGGGCCTATTGCTACTGCAAGTCCCAACACACTGCAATGTAAATTTCTTTGTCTGTACTTGAGCTGTGGTCGGATATTAACATGTTCCTAGATCACATTTGCAGTGTTTTGCTCGACTTTGCTTCTCCAAGTCATATGGAATACACAGGCAAGTCTTGCTTCATGCTGCATTGCCCGTTTTCCAAAGGTTCTACAGGATTCCATATTGTTTCTCACCGACGACCCCCCGCTTGCAGCGGCGGCATAACTAGCTTATCGGCTGTCTTTCGGGGCTATGGTCCATTTGGACAAGGCCTAGTGCCCTACGCCCTCCGGGGAATTGTACTCGGATTTGAAGGCCTAGTGCCGCATGCCCTTCGGGGAATTGTACTTGGATTTGAAGGCCTAGTGCCGCATGCCCCTCGGGGAATTGGATTTGGACAAGGTCTAGTGCTGTCCCTTCGGGGAAATGAACTTGGATTTGGTCAAGGCTTAGCCCCTGCCCTTCGAGGCGATATACTTGGATTTGAACAATCTGTACTGCCCGTCTTCCAGGATCATCGTATTCGTCAACGATATCTGCTCACTTGCGGGCGCAAGATTATTGTCATCGGTCAACACATGAGGATATTGTACGGGCCTCGATCCGGCACGGACCCCCGGCTAGATGAGTCTCGGATAATTCCAGGTGGTGTACTGCTGCCACCTCGCTTGTTCCGGTTTGGTTCAACTTGTTATTCCTTGATCTCAAGCTACCTTGGACCTCTGAGGCGTGTCTTGTTACGTCTTCTGTTGCAATACCTGCAGTTGTGGGAGAATATCGTGTTTCAAGCCGAATATGCGATATCTTTACGGGTATATCTAAGATGTGTTATGATTCGCCTCGGAACACTCCGGCATACACTCCGATCCCACGACTTTGCGGTACTTATTTATCGAGCTCGATTCATCCATGGTACAATTGTTAGATCTCCTGACTTGGTCGGCTTACTGCTGATATGGTATCTCTTGGACCTGATAGTCTTGTACAAGAACATTCAATCGGACATGTATTTCCACACTGACGAAGTTCGGACCGACACTGAGTTTGGTGGTGGCCGTGCGCCCAAAACTGTTCCCGCTTCCCTTTTGATTGAGCACACATCATGGTCAGAAGAACCTGACGACTTCAAGGTCTCAGAATTTGTCTATGTCGCTCATCTTAGTATTGGAGAGGCACAGGATTTAGTCAAGATTCACCCAGAATATGTTTCACGGACTATTCCTATCAATGAACTGACTGAATACTTGCCTAGACCAACCCTGAAGGAAATTGCTGTCATTCACGGTGTCCCGCATCGTTCCAACTACACAATGTTAGAATTACAAAATGGGTTTGACTCCCACCGATGTTTGAGGTGTGAGACATATGCAACAGTTTTTTCCCCCAACACTAGACCCGACCCAGGGGCTACAAATACTTTAACACCTCTTGACAAAAAGAAACTGCGTCGTATGGCTAAGGCCACCCAGAATAGATCACATAAGCGTAAGACTGTCAATCTTGAACCCAGCACGGCACGGCAGAGAAAGATTGCCCGTTTATTAGCTTCTGAGAAGGCTCGAACTCGCACAACTCTCGGGATGCGAGAGCCGGGATTCCCCCCACAACCTCCCTCCCAGAAACTATTATGTAAAATTGCGCGTGGTTTTTGCGGAGAAATGGCTCCAGATGTGTTTGAAGAAGGAGGCTGCACTACTTGTGGCCAATTAATACCCCTGAGAGAGCTTACCGCTCTGAAGGACATTCCCTATTCCCTCGATGTACTTGAGCGGGACGGAGTCACACGAATGGAGCGCCAACTCCAAGATGACGATATTCAGGACATTGATGGTCCAGTACGGGATGCAACATGTGATTCTATTTGTGTAGAGTGTGAAACATATCTTTCCCAGGGCGCTGTCCCGCCTCTTGCATTGGCCAATGGATTCTGGATTGGACCTGTCCCCGATGTGCTGAAGGGCCTCTCATTTGCAGAGAAGATGCTCATTGCTCGTATCCGCCACAACAGATGTCTTGTGCGTGTTTCTTCTGGGCGAGCAAAGATGTCAGGAAATGTTATCATGTTCTCGAACCCAACACTCAAGGTGTACAAAGAGCTTCCTCCCAGTAGAGCTGAACTCGAAGATGTCCTGGCATTCATTTTTACGGGTCCAGTACAACCAACTCCGGATGATTTTGCAAGGACACCAATGCTAGTCAGACGCAATAAGGTTGCAGATGCCCTTGCCTGGTTGAAACTCAACCACACAGATTATCATGACCTCATTATTTCTGAGGAGAACTTGCACAGTTATGATCTTGATGGAGTTCCCGTTGTTGTTGATTATAAACGGACTGAGATAGACGATGGCAATAAGCTTCCATCTGAAATGAGTGTTCACGATTCGGTGAATGACGAAGGTACTGAGATGGGACCATGTCCTTTCACTGTGCATGGCTTAGCAGGAGCGGAATATGAGCAAATAGATATGCAAACCGTGAAAACCAAGGCTTTGAATCATTTAATGGCAGAAGGGAAGACCCTGGGAATTGGTCATTCGGCCCAGCCAGAGTCAATGTATGATAATCCCCAGGCGTATCCTCAAATGTTCCCCTGGCTCTTTCCGTATGGAATGGGTGGATTGGAAAATAAGAACATTGTTGGGCGAATTTCGGAGGAGACTCACAAACGAAAACTCCTGCTGTATCACGACAAGCGGTTCCAGACAGATGTTTACTTCCCAATTGTTGCGTTCAATCATACCCAGATGAAATCATCCACTACTTCGAGTTTCCTTGTCGCCAAACGAGAGAAGTTTGCAGATATCGCTGACCGATTACTCGGACTCAATGTTCCTGTACTCAGCAGCATTTCAGAGAGAATGATTGAAGGTGAAATTGTGAAACCGATGACTGAAGATGAAAGAAATTGCTTTGACGTCCTCACTGACATTGACAGTGTTGCAGGCAAAGTTCAAGGGTCTTTGACTTCGAAAAAATACATGCGAAATGAAATTTGGGCATTGACGTCATTCATGGGTGCACCAACATGGTTCATAACTCTTTCCCCAGCAGATATTGCACATCCACTATGCCTCTATTACGCCGGGTCAAATGTGAAATTTTCGCCCGAGATACTGAGTCATGATGCGCGCTACCTGCGAATATCCTCGAACCCTGTGGCAGCTGCTCGCTTCTTCGACTACATGGTGAAGGCATTTATCAAGCATGTTCTCGGTGTTGATTCCGGTCACCGTGGAATTTATGGTGAGACTGGAGCTTACTACGGCACAGTCGAGCAACAGGGTCGGCTCACATTGCATTTACATCTCTTGTTATATATCAAGGGTGCCTTGCCGCCGCAAGAAATTCGCAACAGATTGATGACTCGAGGCTCAGACTTTGAACGATCGTTAATTGCATATCTTGAAGCAGTTCATGTTGGGGAGTTCCATAACGGTGACTTAGCCACAGTGCAGGCCAAATATCCTGCACCACCCAAGGAGACCCGCCCCGAGATCACAATTCTTGGAAACTTGAAAGTTAAGCCTTTGGGTTCTCAGGTCCCAACAGACACCGATTCTACTTACCAGAACCCAACATTGACAATGCCTGTGCCGCCTCCATCCCGGTGTAAAGATAACAAATGCTCAGAGTGCAAACATTGTTTGCGCTTAACCGACTGGTGGTCCAAGTTCTGGGAAACAACAGATGATTTGATGGTGAAGTCCAATGTTCATACCCACCATCGGGCGCATGAGCTCACTGCAAAGGAGCGCAGAGCCAAGGTCACAAAGGGCATGAAAGTTAAGTCTCAAGGTGCGAAAGGTTGTCTGAACAAAGATGGTGTGTGTACCGCAAGATTTCCGAGAGAAATATTCCCAAAGTCTGTTGTCGATTATTCTGACGGCTCCTTGAACGTGAAAAAGCTAGAATCTGAGATCAATAATGTTACTCCAATGCTGACTTACTGTCTTCGCTGTAATACAGATGTTACAAGTCTCTTGTCAGGCACTGCAATCAAGGCTATTGTTGCCTATATATCGGACTATGTTTCGAAGGCGAGTCTCAAGAGTTACCAGGTTTTTTCCTCAGTGTACGATGTCTTGCATGAAAATGCTGACCCACTAGATGCTGAATTCAAAAGGAAGGACAAGTGCCGTCGATTGTTAATGAAGATTGTTAATGCTCTGTCCACCAAGATGGAGATCGGGAGCCCGATGGCAGCAATGTATCTTTTGGGTAACCTGGATCATTATACAAGTCATAATTTCACGGTCTTTTGGTGGCGAAATTACGTCTCTGAGGTTCGAAGGGCATGGTACAAGGCCGATCAAGATGATTCAGAAATGTCGGATATTGATGATGCATCAGATGATGATGAGAGTGGTAGTGATAGTGAGGATATTGTCGAAGAAACCTTCCTTGACAAAGTCGTTCTTACCAAGTCAAACCAAAAGATTATCGGAGCCTCTGCTGTTGATGACTACAAGTATAGACCAGAAGACCTCACGGCCATGACCTTATATGAATGGATTCAATGTGCGAAGCGTGTTAAACGGACACCAGCACAAGTTAAGAAATTTCGAGCTGAGGTTGATGCAGAGGCCAAGTTGCCACCCATTATACAATCTGAGGACATAGAAATGGATGACCCTATGAATGAGGATGATAGTGATGACATTTTATCCCGGCCATTTTCTCCAGACCATCCGCTATATCTGACACATTACATCCGAATATATAGACTGAATGTCAACACGACGGTACCAAACTTTGTTGGCGGTCCACTACCACGGAGAGATGCAGGGGATCGCAGCTATTATTGCTGCACGATGTTAACTTTATTTAAACCATGGAGGTCAGGGCTTGAATTGAAGGAGAAGGGAATGGAGTGGGAAACTGCTTTTCTCCTCCACAACTTTTCTTCTCGGCAGTCAGAGCTCATGAATAATTTTAACATTCGATATGAATGCAATGATGCCCGTGATGATCACTATGCAACTCTCAAGAAAAAGTCCAGAGAAGCGCGAAGAGGGCAACATGATGCGCACCTAGGAGACGAGGATGATGACCTGAATGACTTTGACGGGGTGAATGAGGACATCACAGCCGATGACAATGGGGATGGTCCAGACTACAGTCTTCCTGGCCCCGGAAATCGAGCCCAAGCCAAGAAAATGGCCGCCATGAGGGAAATGATGACAGAAGCAGAGTGGTTGAAACCCATATCTGAACCTCATCAGCAGCCCACATCTCAATTCCGCCCAGACGAAACTTTAACCCCTTCGAGATGGCGAGCCACAATCTCAGAATTGCGTGAGAGTGTTGCGAATATGCGGTTAAAGAATCTACCTGCCATAAAGATGTTGAGGTTTGGCAAGCCCACTCCAGATACAGTAGAGGTTCTTGAGAGTGAATATTTCTCAAGAAAATTTCGTGCTGCACAGACGGAAGCTCAGAATTTAATTGATTCAACTGTCACAATGTTCACTTTAAACAAAGATCAGGAGAGAGCATTCCGGATTGTGGCGAATCATGCGGCATCCTCTGTCCCAGATTGTCTTTCCCGACCCGCACAGCTTCGAATGTACATGGGAGGCATGGGTGGTACAGGTAAAACCCGGGTTATAAAGGCCTTGGTCCATTTCTTCACCGCCCGTAATGAGGCCCATCGATTTGTTGTTGTTGCACCCACAGGCACAGCTGCTGCACTCGTGAACGGTTCAACCTACCACTCGCTCCTGGGGATTCGAATTGACTCGAAGGAACAGGATGATGGCTATGTTTCAGAACGTACTTCAGTTGCCCGTGCTAGGGAACGTCTCACCGGTGTGGAATATATATTTCTTGACGAAGTTTCGATGATTGCATGTCACGAGCTTCACAACATAAGTGCTCGGCTCGCTAACACTCTCAATGTGCATGACACCCCCTTTGGAGGGATGAATATGATTTTTGCCGGGGACTTTGCCCAACTTCCACCAACAGGTGGTGTTCCACTATATTCAGACAAAGTTATGGATACCTGTCATGCAGGCATGAGGCCGAAGGACCAGGAGAATGTATTAGGGAAAATCTTGTGGCAGCAAATCACCACTGTGGTTGTATTGAAGGAGAACATGAGACAGACAACAGAGACTTTGGATGATCAGAGACTGCGAACTGCACTGACCAATATGCGCTATGCGGCTTGTACTCCGGCGGATATCGCCTTTCTTCGTGGGCGTGTGGCTCGCAGTGGCGCTGAACTTGGGTTCCCGAGACTTACCGAGCCACAATTTCGTAATGTGTCTGTAATCACAGCGCTGAATGCCCACAAAGATGTTCTGAATGAGGAGGGCAGTAGACGCTTTGCCAGAGATTCAGGTCAAGTCCTCACCAACTTTTATTCCATTGATAAACTTAGTTTATACACTCAAGCCAAGAAAAATCGGAAGCGGAGACGTAAAGCGAAAGATTTTGCTCCATCGTCGAAAGGAATAAGTCAGTCGATGCAAGAGGACCTGTGGGCATGCCATCCCTCATCCACGAGCAAACATATACCCGGGAAACTGTCGATTTGTGTTGGAATGCCCATAATGATCCGCAACAATGATGCTACGGAACTTTGTATAACAAAAGGTCAGGAGGCAATTGTGGTGGGATGTGAGTCGTCTACTGGACCATTCGGCCAACTGGTTCTTGATACATTGTTCCTGAAGTTGGTTGAGCCACCCAAAAACATCAATGTCCCTGGACTTCCGCCCAATGTTATTCCCATGACCAGATCCGTGGTCAACATTGCATGCACTCTGACCAATGATATGGTGGTCAATATATCACGAGAGCAGATCCAAGTCCTTCCAAATTTTGGAATGACCGATTATGCTGCGCAAGGCAAAACTCGTTTATGGAATGTTGTTGATCTGGTACGATGCAAGACTGCGATGTCTTACTACACAGCTCTGTCCCGAGGATCAACTGCTCTGGGTACGGTTATAGTGAAGGCCCCAGCTGACTGGTCAATTATCACCAAGGGGTTGAATGGTCATTTGCGGCAGGAATTCCGAGAACTTGATTTGCTGGATGAAATAACTGAACTTCGATACAATGGGCAGCTTTTGATAGATGTCGATGGTACCGTTCGAAACACCCTGATTCGGAGCTATCAGGCAAGCAGAGGTGCAAACTATCAACCGAGAGGTTGGCACAAGGCTTTGCAGTGGACTGGAAGTGAGCAACCCATCCAACCACTGAAACCTCAAATTCCTTGGCAATTGGATATAGTTCAGCCGTCACTCACCAGTGAGAAATTATTGAAGCGGTCCCAGCATGAAATTCCGGATGGTTTAGAACAGCCTCCGAACAAGAAGGCTCGTTCTGATGTTGCCACAGCCAATGCAGTCGGAGCAATGCCCAAAGGACTGATCTGGGATGCAGACAATTATAGTTGTGGATATGATTCATTGTTCACAATTCTATTTGACATCTGGAGAAGCAATCCAACCAGATGGCATGAAATATTCAGCTCAAGAACTGTGACTCTGAAGAATCTTTCAGATGGATTTTTGCAAGTTACAAACCAATTGACCTCCTTGGAGAGCTTGAGAGACAAAGTTAGAGTGAGCTTGAATCAAAATGCACCCTACAACTTTCCGTACGGTCACCGCGGAATATCGATTGAAAACCTAGCCTTAGCTCTTGTCGGACGGATTGTGTCTTGTGCAACGGCAAAGAAAAAATGTTCTCAAAGTATGCACACGGATCTCGTTGAGAAACAGTGTTTCAATGAGTTTCACTCTCTCAAATACGAGGATAATATTGATGGCATGCACTTGAAAGAGCGCCTTTGGAGGGATTTATCGGGCCGAACCCACACATTATGTCCTCAGTGCAGGACAAGTGAGATGCAGTGGATACCCCAGCTGCAACGAGTGCCTGACCTGCTCATTGTTGGAATTCAGAGCCCTGGGTCGTACTTGCCAATAGATCCCAAACTGCGGTTTGATGTAGATGGGCACACACATATCTTCCTCCTTCGAGGGATCATATACCTTGGGGGCTTCCATTTCACATCACGGATTATTGGTACTAATGGCCGGATTTGGTATAACGACGGCATTGCTACAGGTCAAACCTGCATTGATGAGCAATATTTGGACAATCATCCACCCGGTTTCCTCGATTCCTGCAGAGGGAGAATTGCAGATACCCTGGTTTATACTCGGGGATGAACATTGATCACCGTGGAGTTTGTGTAGTTTATTTGGGAGTTGGTTTGCATGCAGAGAGGGTCCAACCCCTTCTCCCTCTGCCCAGCCATGGTAAGCATGAGGGGTGGGAAGCAGAGGAGGAGTTTCTAGTGACTCACTTACCTGTTTATTAGATATATTTCGTTCAATTGTTATTCATTCGCACGTTTGAAATCAGAAAATTATAATGTACTTCTTTGTAGCTGTGCAAAAGAAGAAGTCCTCGTATATGCCATGCACAGCAATGGCCCCACAAGACAAGTACGGTTGTAGTGTGGAGTAGATGTGTATCGCGAAACGTCGAAGGTTGATCAGTCGACATGAGGTTTCGTCGAGCGGAGGAGTGCTTGAATACCACCGAACATTACGTGTGTACCTAGCGTGGATCAATATTCCAACAGAGTCCGTTAATGTGACCTTTAGATAGGTGTAAAGAGCACCTATCCTCCGCTTCTGTCTGCTTGGGAGTAGGTTCACGGTTTGAGAAAATCCACCTGCCGAGCGGAACGCGTTCGCCGGAAATGCAGAACCGCATCTGAACGAGAGCATTGAACACGTGGCAGAGGGGTGCCAGGATGCAACCATAATTACAGTGGCGTGGATTGACCGTGTTCTGGAATTCTGGCGAGTGAACTGTTCAGCTATATTTAACATTCATGGATGCATACACAATACCACATCGGCGGCCCAGAGGATCACTCACCCCGAATCAACTTGATCGTGCATACGACTAAGGTGGGGTGTCGTGCCCGCTACGTTCGCCGTATGTCGCGTGGCAAGGTGTCGCCGTCCCTCAGACTCAGGTCGCGTTTGGCGTCCAATGCTGCTGGGCCCACGATCCGCGACAGCTGTAGGGCGGCTTTGCTTTGACACGGCTGCTCGGAGGGAACCAATCGCCGCGTGTAACTACATATGGCAACTGCCAGAAGATGCGCAGGGACTAAGGATTTGGATGGATAGGGTCCAGATCACGACGAATTGAATCGTTTGACTTGAAAACAGTAAATCATCAACTCGTTGGACCCGACCCTAGATTCCGCTGAGTTGCGCAGAGGGAAGACATACCCTCCATTGGTAATATCCAAAGCCTGAGAAGGAGAAAACCCAAGCAGCGCACACAGAATCAATACCTCAAGAGGCGACACAAACTTTTGGCGCTTTGAAATGAAACGGACTCGAGTCGGTGGGCGAACACCATGATTTCGAGCGGGACTTTGCGAGGTTTTTGACGTTATCGTCCGGGGTGGCCGTCAGAAATCTCATTAGATGTCGTCGTCAGGTTGAAGAACCGCTCAGGCCGAGGAATTGGGGAAGTACGACGCAAGGGGGCTGAGCGCTAAGGAGCAAAGTAAGACGAAAATCCATGACGAGGCGTAAGAACTGCGTTAAGCAAGTCATCGTCCTAGTTCCAGAGCAAGGACCGACAGCCCACAAACGTCGAGAGTTCGTCCAGAGTTGTGAGACCGCGACCACAAATTGAGGGGGTTCCGATTCAGTGGTCAAAGATACTAAGGGTGATTTCCACAGCAGAAGATTACACGCAACGATGGACGACTATCTCAGCTGGCTCATGGTGGTTGGTGGCATCGAAGCGGTCCGAACGATCCGAGGGATCGACGATCAACACCGCCACATTTTTGTGCTCTTGCCTCACGCCACCACAACGGCCAAGCCACCACAACGAGCTCAGCTGCTTTGGTCGCCTACACGAGCTCCGCCGTCATCTGCCCCAAACCCCCGCTCGTAAATGCGCAAACCTCCGATTTGGCTGCCTCATCAGGAAAAATGCGGGTAGCTACCTGGCTCGATGTAGTCTATGTAGCTGGTGTAGTGCCGTCGTTACCCCCCTAAAATATAGGGTGATGTAGTCGGCGGTCAAAACTACCGATTACTATAATGGGCTATCATAGCCGGTGTCTGATCTATGTAGTCTTGGTGCGTCGTAGTCCTGTAGTCAGATGTAGGCGAGGGTAGTTCATGTAGTTAAAGCCATTGCAATTCAGGTTTGTACGACAGGTACGGGGAATAAATAAAATTGAAATATAATTGAGCCAACGAATTTCTATCAAGTACTACGCGTCGCGCGATCACCAAATTCGCCCTCGCTCTCGGTTTCCTCATCCTCCTCGTACTCTTTGATCGCCGCGGCAATATCGTCCTGCTTGAGAACCGATTTGCTGACAGCGGCAAGTGGCTGAGCGCCAGAATGGAAGCTTGCAGAAACATAATCAGAGGGGTAGTGCATCCACGGAGGAAAGACACTCACCGGCCGATGTTGTGCAAGCGGACACGGATATTGTCGAGGATCTTGTATTTCTGGGTCTGCTCCTCGAACTCCAGAAGGGCCTGTAACTGCGCCTCGTAGACACTGCGGTATTCGTTGGCTGTGAATGGGATGTCGACGCGCACACCGGTGGCCCACTCATCAATGCAATTGATGAACTGCGTTGAGGGTCAATCAAAGTAAGAATGTAGATCTTGTGAGTACTTACCGTGGCAAGGACAAAGGCAAATCCTTCCTTCGGGAAGGGATTGAAGACGTCAGGGAAGGTCGGGCCTTCATCACGGCGGTTGGCGAAGAACAGGCCATTGATGGCCTGTTGAATGAGCGGGCTCCGGTACATGCCCTTGCGGGCTTCAAGATCCTAGATGCTGTTAGTAAAGGCCAAAGAATGAATGCGAGCATACATACCTTGAAGGTGAAAGTATTGTTTTCCTTGAGGTCCTCCGCACGCTGTCGATTATAGGCGATAGTCTTCTTGTCTTGACCACTTTTGAAGTTTAATCCCACCTCGACGATGGGGCGGATCTTTGTCTTGCCTTCCCCACGGAAGTGCGTCCCACGAATCGTAATCTGCAAATGCCATTAGAAAAGGGAAAGCAGATCTAAAGGACACGCACCAATTTCGAGAGCGTCGGAGTCAGCTGCATGGAGATGTTGAGCATCTTGCAGGCGGCAGCCCACACGTCGCGGACAAACTCCAGCTCCGTCGCTGGCGGGGGGAAGGGGTTTTTCCCACCGAGACAGCAGCGGTAGAGCTTGATCGCCAACGCGAGCAGCTCCTGAGTGACGTCGTCGAAATCCTTAGCCTTGGGACGTCCGGTGGATGTCGAGGTACGCTGGGCCTGAACAACACGCAGAGTGTCTTCGTCGCCCTCAGGTGAGCGTCTGCGTTTATCGCCGGGTGTGGGGGAGGGAGAGCGACTGGGGCGGGGCTGGAGGTCGTCCTCTTCATCACGCTCGTCGTCCGAATGATGGAGGTTGAGGGTCAGATCGTTGGGAACACGTCCTCCATTAATATTGTACATCTGTGAATGCGTAAGTGTTATATTCCAGGGAAATCAGAATTCATACACGGGGAGGAGAGGGGGCACGGGGCGGGGGTGCGGGACTGCGTCCTCGGAAGTACACTGGACTCCGACTACGACTGCGACGATCTTGACGCTGGGAATAGTACCCATCGCCGCGGTGGTCACGCATGTCACGGTCATCGCGCGCGCGATAAGTCGAGGTGCTGGAGCTGGATGACACAGTCTCGCGCCAGCTGCTGTTAGGAAATTTGGGGGGTGGGGGAGGAATCTTCCCGTCGCGCTGAGCAAGAGCTTTAGTGGTCTTGGGGCGAGACTCCACAGTGCGCGAGGTGAACTAATTAAAAAACATCGTCATCGACTCCTAAAAGCAATTGCGTCAAGACTCACCTGATTATCAGGACGAGGCTCCATAACCTCGTCATCGTCGAGACCGGCAGCCTTGAGAGCACGCTTTTTGCTAGTCTTTTCGGCCTTTTGAGCCTTTTCGGCCTTGCGCGCATCGGCGGCCTGCATATCTTGGACTGGGACAATATAACCAATGAGCGTGAAGGAGAGGGAGAGGCAAACAACATACTTAACTGGGCCTGCTTGGCGCTGGCACGGCGAACGCGGGGAGCAGGCTCGTCATCTGCATCATCATCCTGGGCATCTGCTGCGTCGTACTGCATGTCTCGCATGTCTGGGAAGCGTATCAATTTCACGCGATTGGAGGGGGGAAAAGAAAATATATACCTTCATCCATTTCTTCGTCTTCGTAGTCAGCATTGTCGGAGTGCGCAGGATGGCCTGAGTGAGCAGGTAAGCGTGGATACGGGGAGCGAGAGTGGGACACACTGGTTCTGCTCCCTCCACGGGGAGCTTTCTCGGTAGAATCTTGACGCGCTGCCAGCAAAGTAGAATCAGATACAGAGGGCATGAAAAAAAAGGGGAAAGCTCACCGCGGTCGCTTCCATTGCCACGAGCACTGCGAGCAGTGGGAGCAGCGGGAGCGGGAGCACGACGAGCTTGCTGTTGCTGGGACATTGGTGAGTGAGAAAGTAGAAACAGAGGGCGATAATGGAAGTGCGCTGAGGTGGATAGACAATTCCTCTTGGGTGAGAGAAGTAGGGAAAATCTGGGCTGCACCTTGGCTTATATAGTACGTGGTCGAGCTGCTTTTATACCGAATTCGTGTGAAAAAACAGTCGCGTTGAGTGGGGCTTGTTTTCGTTGAGTGGTCGTTGTTGTAGAGAGTAGACGTG